>CM067307.1:0-15000 GCA_034231615.1 Meghimatium bilineatum
CCCTAACCCTAACCCTAACCCTAACCCTAACCCTAACCCTAACCCTAACCCTAACCCTAACCCTAACCCTAACCCTAACCCTAACCCTAACCCTAACCCTAACCCTAACCCTAACCCTAACCCTAACCCTAACCCTAACCCTAACCCTAACCCTAACCCTAACCCTAACCCTAACCCTAACCCTAACCCTAACCCTAACCCTAACCCTAACCCTAACCCTAACCCTAACCCTAACCCTAACCCTAACCCTAACCCTAACCCTAACCCTAACCCTAACCCTAACCCTAACCCTAACCCTAACCCTAACCCTAACCCTAACCCTAACCCTAACCCTAACCCTAACCCTAACCCTAACCCTAACCCTAACCCTAACCCTAACCCTAACCCTAACCCTAACCCTAACCCTAACCCTAACCCTAACCCTAACCCTAACCCTAACCCTAACCCTAACCCTAACCCTAACCCTAACCCTAACCCTAACCCTAACCCTAACCCTAACCCTAACCCTAACCCTAACCCTAACCCTAACCCTAACCCTAACCCTAACCCTAACCCTAACCCTAACCCTAACCCTAACCCTAACCCTAACCCTAACCCTAACCCTAACCCTAACCCTAACCCTAACCCTAACCCTAACCCTAACCCTAACCCTAACCCTAACCCTAACCCTAACCCTAACCCTAACCCTAACCCTAACCCTAACCCTAACCCTAACCCTAACCCTAACCCTAACCCTAACCCTAACCCTAACCCTAACCCTAACCCTAACCCTAACCCTAACCCTAACCCTAACCCTAACCCTAACCCTAACCCTAACCCTAACCCTAACCCTAACCCTAACCCTAACCCTAACCCTAACCCTAACCCTAACCCTAACCCTAACCCTAACCCTAACCCTAACCCTAACCCTAACCCTAACCCTAACCCTAACCCTAACCCTAACCCTAACCCTAACCCTAACCCTAACCCTAACCCTAACCCTAACCCTAACCCTAACCCTAACCCTAACCCTAACCCTAACCCTAACCCTAACCCTAACCCTAACCCTAACCCTAACCCTAACCCTAACCCTAACCCTAACCCTAACCCTAACCCTAACCCTAACCCTAACCCTAACCCTAACCCTAACCCTAACCCTAACCCTAACCCTAACCCTAACCCTAACCCTAACCCTAACCCTAACCCTAACCCTAACCCTAACCCTAACCCTAACCCTAACCCTAACCCTAACCCTAACCCTAACCCTAACCCTAACCCTAACCCTAACCCTAACCCTAACCCTAACCCTAACCCTAACCCTAACCCTAACCCTAACCCTAACCCTAACCCTAACCCTAACCCTAACCCTAACCCTAACCCTAACCCTAACCCTAACCCTAACCCTAACCCTAACCCTAACCCTAACCCTAACCCTAACCCTAACCCTAACCCTAACCCTAACCCTAACCCTAACCCTAACCCTAACCCTAACCCTAACCCTAACCCTAACCCTAACCCTAACCCTAACCCTAACCCTAACCCTAACCCTAACCCTAACCCTAACCCTAACCCTAACCCTAACCCTAACCCTAACCCTAACCCTAACCCTAACCCTAACCCTAACCCTAACCCTAACCCTAACCCTAACCCTAACCCTAACCCTAACCCTAACCCTAACCCTAACCCTAACCCTAACCCTAACCCTAACCCTAACCCTAACCCTAACCCTAACCCTAACCCTAACCCTAACCCTAACCCTAACCCTAACCCTAACCCTAACCCTAACCCTAACCCTAACCCTAACCCTAACCCTAACCCTAACCCTAACCCTAACCCTAACCCTAACCCTAACCCTAACCCTAACCCTAACCCTAACCCTAACCCTAACCCTAACCCTAACCCTAACCCTAACCCTAACCCTAACCCTAACCCTAACCCTAACCCTAACCCTAACCCTAACCCTAACCCTAACCCTAACCCTAACCCTAACCCTAACCCTAACCCTAACCCTAACCCTAACCCTAACCCTAACCCTAACCCTAACCCTAACCCTAACCCTAACCCTAACCCTAACCCTAACCCTAACCCTAACCCTAACCCTAACCCTAACCCTAACCCTAACCCTAACCCTAACCCTAACCCTAACCCTAACCCTAACCCTAACCCTAACCCTAACCCTAACCCTAACCCTAACCCTAACCCTAACCCTAACCCTAACCCTAACCCTAACCCTAACCCTAACCCTAACCCTAACCCTAACCCTAACCCTAACCCTAACCCTAACCCTAACCCTAACCCTAACCCTAACCCTAACCCTAACCCTAACCCTAACCCTAACCCTAACCCTAACCCTAACCCTAACCCTAACCCTAACCCTAACCCTAACCCTAACCCTAACCCTAACCCTAACCCTAACCCTAACCCTAACCCTAACCCTAACCCTAACCCTAACCCTAACCCTAACCCTAACCCTAACCCTAACCCTAACCCTAACCCTAACCCTAACCCTAACCCTAACCCTAACCCTAACCCTAACCCTAACCCTAACCCTAACCCTAACCCTAACCCTAACCCTAACCCTAACCCTAACCCTAACCCTAACCCTAACCCTAACCCTAACCCTAACCCTAACCCTAACCCTAACCCTAACCCTAACCCTAACCCTAACCCTAACCCTAACCCTAACCCTAACCCTAACCCTAACCCTAACCCTAACCCTAACCCTAACCCTAACCCTAACCCTAACCCTAACCCTAACCCTAACCCTAACCCTAACCCTAACCCTAACCCTAACCCTAACCCTAACCCTAACCCTAACCCTAACCCTAACCCTAACCCTAACCCTAACCCTAACCCTAACCCTAACCCTAACCCTAACCCTAACCCTAACCCTAACCCTAACCCTAACCCTAACCCTAACCCTAACCCTAACCCTAACCCTAACCCTAACCCTAACCCTAACCCTAACCCTAACCCTAACCCTAACCCTAACCCTAACCCTAACCCTAACCCTAACCCTAACCCTAACCCTAACCCTAACCCTAACCCTAACCCTAACCCTAACCCTAACCCTAACCCTAACCCTAACCCTAACCCTAACCCTAACCCTAACCCTAACCCTAACCCTAACCCTAACCCTAACCCTAACCCTAACCCTAACCCTAACCCTAACCCTAACCCTAACCCTAACCCTAACCCTAACCCTAACCCTAACCCTAACCCTAACCCTAACCCTAACCCTAACCCTAACCCTAACCCTAACCCTAACCCTAACCCTAACCCTAACCCTAACCCTAACCCTAACCCTAACCCTAACCCTAACCCTAACCCTAACCCTAACCCTAACCCTAACCCTAACCCTAACCCTAACCCTAACCCTAACCCTAACCCTAACCCTAACCCTAACCCTAACCCTAACCCTAACCCTAACCCTAACCCTAACCCTAACCCTAACCCTAACCCTAACCCTAACCCTAACCCTAACCCTAACCCTAACCCTAACCCTAACCCTAACCCTAACCCTAACCCTAACCCTAACCCTAACCCTAACCCTAACCCTAACCCTAACCCTAACCCTAACCCTAACCCTAACCCTAACCCTAACCCTAACCCTAACCCTAACCCTAACCCTAACCCTAACCCTAACCCTAACCCTAACCCTAACCCTAACCCTAACCCTAACCCTAACCCTAACCCTAACCCTAACCCTAACCCTAACCCTAACCCTAACCCTAACCCTAACCCTAACCCTAACCCTAACCCTAACCCTAACCCTAACCCTAACCCTAACCCTAACCCTAACCCTAACCCTAACCCTAACCCTAACCCTAACCCTAACCCTAACCCTAACCCTAACCCTAACCCTAACCCTAACCCTAACCCTAACCCTAACCCTAACCCTAACCCTAACCCTAACCCTAACCCTAACCCTAACCCTAACCCTAACCCTAACCCTAACCCTAACCCTAACCCTAACCCTAACCCTAACCCTAACCCTAACCCTAACCCTAACCCTAACCCTAACCCTAACCCTAACCCTAACCCTAACCCTAACCCTAACCCTAACCCTAACCCTAACCCTAACCCTAACCCTAACCCTAACCCTAACCCTAACCCTAACCCTAACCCTAACCCTAACCCTAACCCTAACCCTAACCCTAACCCTAACCCTAACCCTAACCCTAACCCTAACCCTAACCCTAACCCTAACCCTAACCCTAACCCTAACCCTAACCCTAACCCTAACCCTAACCCTAACCCTAACCCTAACCCTAACCCTAACCCTAACCCTAACCCTAACCCTAACCCTAACCCTAACCCTAACCCTAACCCTAACCCTAACCCTAACCCTAACCCTAACCCTAACCCTAACCCTAACCCTAACCCTAACCCTAACCCTAACCCTAACCCTAACCCTAACCCTAACCCTAACCCTAACCCTAACCCTAACCCTAACCCTAACCCTAACCCTAACCCTAACCCTAACCCTAACCCTAACCCTAACCCTAACCCTAACCCTAACCCTAACCCTAACCCTAACCCTAACCCTAACCCTAACCCTAACCCTAACCCTAACCCTAACCCTAACCCTAACCCTAACCCTAACCCTAACCCTAACCCTAACCCTAACCCTAACCCTAACCCTAACCCTAACCCTAACCCTAACCCTAACCCTAACCCTAACCCTAACCCTAACCCTAACCCTAACCCTAACCCTAACCCTAACCCTAACCCTAACCCTAACCCTAACCCTAACCCTAACCCTAACCCTAACCCTAACCCTAACCCTAACCCTAACCCTAACCCTAACCCTAACCCTAACCCTAACCCTAACCCTAACCCTAACCCTAACCCTAACCCTAACCCTAACCCTAACCCTAACCCTAACCCTAACCCTAACCCTAACCCTAACCCTAACCCTAACCCTAACCCTAACCCTAACCCTAACCCTAACCCTAACCCTAACCCTAACCCTAACCCTAACCCTAACCCTAACCCTAACCCTAACCCTAACCCTAACCCTAACCCTAACCCTAACCCTAACCCTAACCCTAACCCTAACCCTAACCCTAACCCTAACCCTAACCCTAACCCTAACCCTAACCCTAACCCTAACCCTAACCCTAACCCTAACCCTAACCCTAACCCTAACCCTAACCCTAACCCTAACCCTAACCCTAACCCTAACCCTAACCCTAACCCTAACCCTAACCCTAACCCTAACCCTAACCCTAACCCTAACCCTAACCCTAACCCTAACCCTAACCCTAACCCTAACCCTAACCCTAACCCTAACCCTAACCCTAACCCTAACCCTAACCCTAACCCTAACCCTAACCCTAACCCTAACCCTAACCCTAACCCTAACCCTAACCCTAACCCTAACCCTAACCCTAACCCTAACCCTAACCCTAACCCTAACCCTAACCCTAACCCTAACCCTAACCCTAACCCTAACCCTAACCCTAACCCTAACCCTAACCCTAACCCTAACCCTAACCCTAACCCTAACCCTAACCCTAACCCTAACCCTAACCCTAACCCTAACCCTAACCCTAACCCTAACCCTAACCCTAACCCTAACCCTAACCCTAACCCTAACCCTAACCCTAACCCTAACCCTAACCCTAACCCTAACCCTAACCCTAACCCTAACCCTAACCCTAACCCTAACCCTAACCCTAACCCTAACCCTAACCCTAACCCTAACCCTAACCCTAACCCTAACCCTAACCCTAACCCTAACCCTAACCCTAACCCTAACCCTAACCCTAACCCTAACCCTAACCCTAACCCTAACCCTAACCCTAACCCTAACCCTAACCCTAACCCTAACCCTAACCCTAACCCTAACCCTAACCCTAACCCTAACCCTAACCCTAACCCTAACCCTAACCCTAACCCTAACCCTAACCCTAACCCTAACCCTAACCCTAACCCTAACCCTAACCCTAACCCTAACCCTAACCCTAACCCTAACCCTAACCCTAACCCTAACCCTAACCCTAACCCTAACCCTAACCCTAACCCTAACCCTAACCCTAACCCTAACCCTAACCCTAACCCTAACCCTAACCCTAACCCTAACCCTAACCCTAACCCTAACCCTAACCCTAACCCTAACCCTAACCCTAACCCTAACCCTAACCCTAACCCTAACCCTAACCCTAACCCTAACCCTAACCCTAACCCTAACCCTAACCCTAACCCTAACCCTAACCCTAACCCTAACCCTAACCCTAACCCTAACCCTAACCCTAACCCTAACCCTAACCCTAACCCTAACCCTAACCCTAACCCTAACCCTAACCCTAACCCTAACCCTAACCCTAACCCTAACCCTAACCCTAACCCTAACCCTAACCCTAACCCTAACCCTAACCCTAACCCTAACCCTAACCCTAACCCTAACCCTAACCCTAACCCTAACCCTAACCCTAACCCTAACCCTAACCCTAACCCTAACCCTAACCCTAACCCTAACCCTAACCCTAACCCTAACCCTAACCCTAACCCTAACCCTAACCCTAACCCTAACCCTAACCCTAACCCTAACCCTAACCCTAACCCTAACCCTAACCCTAACCCTAACCCTAACCCTAACCCTAACCCTAACCCTAACCCTAACCCTAACCCTAACCCTAACCCTAACCCTAACCCTAACCCTAACCCTAACCCTAACCCTAACCCTAACCCTAACCCTAACCCTAACCCTAACCCTAACCCTAACCCTAACCCTAACCCTAACCCTAACCCTAACCCTAACCCTAACCCTAACCCTAACCCTAACCCTAACCCTAACCCTAACCCTAACCCTAACCCTAACCCTAACCCTAACCCTAACCCTAACCCTAACCCTAACCCTAACCCTAACCCTAACCCTAACCCTAACCCTAACCCTAACCCTAACCCTAACCCTAACCCTAACCCTAACCCTAACCCTAACCCTAACCCTAACCCTAACCCTAACCCTAACCCTAACCCTAACCCTAACCCTAACCCTAACCCTAACCCTAACCCTAACCCTAACCCTAACCCTAACCCTAACCCTAACCCTAACCCTAACCCTAACCCTAACCCTAACCCTAACCCTAACCCTAACCCTAACCCTAACCCTAACCCTAACCCTAACCCTAACCCTAACCCTAACCCTAACCCTAACCCTAACCCTAACCCTAACCCTAACCCTAACCCTAACCCTAACCCTAACCCTAACCCTAACCCTAACCCTAACCCTAACCCTAACCCTAACCCTAACCCTAACCCTAACCCTAACCCTAACCCTAACCCTAACCCTAACCCTAACCCTAACCCTAACCCTAACCCTAACCCTAACCCTAACCCTAACCCTAACCCTAACCCTAACCCTAACCCTAACCCTAACCCTAACCCTAACCCTAACCCTAACCCTAACCCTAACCCTAACCCTAACCCTAACCCTAACCCTAACCCTAACCCTAACCCTAACCCTAACCCTAACCCTAACCCTAACCCTAACCCTAACCCTAACCCTAACCCTAACCCTAACCCTAACCCTAACCCTAACCCTAACCCTAACCCTAACCCTAACCCTAACCCTAACCCTAACCCTAACCCTAACCCTAACCCTAACCCTAACCCTAACCCTAACCCTAACCCTAACCCTAACCCTAACCCTAACCCTAACCCTAACCCTAACCCTAACCCTAACCCTAACCCTAACCCTAACCCTAACCCTAACCCTAACCCTAACCCTAACCCTAACCCTAACCCTAACCCTAACCCTAACCCTAACCCTAACCCTAACCCTAACCCTAACCCTAACCCTAACCCTAACCCTAACCCTAACCCTAACCCTAACCCTAACCCTAACCCTAACCCTAACCCTAACCCTAACCCTAACCCTAACCCTAACCCTAACCCTAACCCTAACCCTAACCCTAACCCTAACCCTAACCCTAACCCTAACCCTAACCCTAACCCTAACCCTAACCCTAACCCTAACCCTAACCCTAACCCTAACCCTAACCCTAACCCTAACCCTAACCCTAACCCTAACCCTAACCCTAACCCTAACCCTAACCCTAACCCTAACCCTAACCCTAACCCTAACCCTAACCCTAACCCTAACCCTAACCCTAACCCTAACCCTAACCCTAACCCTAACCCTAACCCTAACCCTAACCCTAACCCTAACCCTAACCCTAACCCTAACCCTAACCCTAACCCTAACCCTAACCCTAACCCTAACCCTAACCCTAACCCTAACCCTAACCCTAACCCTAACCCTAACCCTAACCCTAACCCTAACCCTAACCCTAACCCTAACCCTAACCCTAACCCTAACCCTAACCCTAACCCTAACCCTAACCCTAACCCTAACCCTAACCCTAACCCTAACCCTAACCCTAACCCTAACCCTAACCCTAACCCTAACCCTAACCCTAACCCTAACCCTAACCCTAACCCTAACCCTAACCCTAACCCTAACCCTAACCCTAACCCTAACCCTAACCCTAACCCTAACCCTAACCCTAACCCTAACCCTAACCCTAACCCTAACCCTAACCCTAACCCTAACCCTAACCCTAACCCTAACCCTAACCCTAACCCTAACCCTAACCCTAACCCTAACCCTAACCCTAACCCTAACCCTAACCCTAACCCTAACCCTAACCCTAACCCTAACCCTAACCCTAACCCTAACCCTAACCCTAACCCTAACCCTAACCCTAACCCTAACCCTAACCCTAACCCTAACCCTAACCCTAACCCTAACCCTAACCCTAACCCTAACCCTAACCCTAACCCTAACCCTAACCCTAACCCTAACCCTAACCCTAACCCTAACCCTAACCCTAACCCTAACCCTAACCCTAACCCTAACCCTAACCCTAACCCTAACCCTAACCCTAACCCTAACCCTAACCCTAACCCTAACCCTAACCCTAACCCTAACCCTAACCCTAACCCTAACCCTAACCCTAACCCTAACCCTAACCCTAACCCTAACCCTAACCCTAACCCTAACCCTAACCCTAACCCTAACCCTAACCCTAACCCTAACCCTAACCCTAACCCTAACCCTAACCCTAACCCTAACCCTAACCCTAACCCTAACCCTAACCCTAACCCTAACCCTAACCCTAACCCTAACCCTAACCCTAACCCTAACCCTAACCCTAACCCTAACCCTAACCCTAACCCTAACCCTAACCCTAACCCTAACCCTAACCCTAACCCTAACCCTAACCCTAACCCTAACCCTAACCCTAACCCTAACCCTAACCCTAACCCTAACCCTAACCCTAACCCTAACCCTAACCCTAACCCTAACCCTAACCCTAACCCTAACCCTAACCCTAACCCTAACCCTAACCCTAACCCTAACCCTAACCCTAACCCTAACCCTAACCCTAACCCTAACCCTAACCCTAACCCTAACCCTAACCCTAACCCTAACCCTAACCCTAACCCTAACCCTAACCCTAACCCTAACCCTAACCCTAACCCTAACCCTAACCCTAACCCTAACCCTAACCCTAACCCTAACCCTAACCCTAACCCTAACCCTAACCCTAACCCTAACCCTAACCCTAACCCTAACCCTAACCCTAACCCTAACCCTAACCCTAACCCTAACCCTAACCCTAACCCTAACCCTAACCCTAACCCTAACCCTAACCCTAACCCTAACCCTAACCCTAACCCTAACCCTAACCCTAACCCTAACCCTAACCCTAACCCTAACCCTAACCCTAACCCTAACCCTAACCCTAACCCTAACCCTAACCCTAACCCTAACCCTAACCCTAACCCTAACCCTAACCCTAACCCTAACCCTAACCCTAACCCTAACCCTAACCCTAACCCTAACCCTAACCCTAACCCTAACCCTAACCCTAACCCTAACCCTAACCCTAACCCTAACCCTAACCCTAACCCTAACCCTAACCCTAACCCTAACCCTAACCCTAACCCTAACCCTAACCCTAACCCTAACCCTAACCCTAACCCTAACCCTAACCCTAACCCTAACCCTAACCCTAACCCTAACCCTAACCCTAACCCTAACCCTAACCCTAACCCTAACCCTAACCCTAACCCTAACCCTAACCCTAACCCTAACCCTAACCCTAACCCTAACCCTAACCCTAACCCTAACCCTAACCCTAACCCTAACCCTAACCCTAACCCTAACCCTAACCCTAACCCTAACCCTAACCCTAACCCTAACCCTAACCCTAACCCTAACCCTAACCCTAACCCTAACCCTAACCCTAACCCTAACCCTAACCCTAACCCTAACCCTAACCCTAACCCTAACCCTAACCCTAACCCTAACCCTAACCCTAACCCTAACCCTAACCCTAACCCTAACCCTAACCCTAACCCTAACCCTAACCCTAACCCTAACCCTAACCCTAACCCTAACCCTAACCCTAACCCTAACCCTAACCCTAACCCTAACCCTAACCCTAACCCTAACCCTAACCCTAACCCTAACCCTAACCCTAACCCTAACCCTAACCCTAACCCTAACCCTAACCCTAACCCTAACCCTAACCCTAACCCTAACCCTAACCCTAACCCTAACCCTAACCCTAACCCTAACCCTAACCCTAACCCTAACCCTAACCCTAACCCTAACCCTAACCCTAACCCTAACCCTAACCCTAACCCTAACCCTAACCCTAACCCTAACCCTAACCCTAACCCTAACCCTAACCCTAACCCTAACCCTAACCCTAACCCTAACCCTAACCCTAACCCTAACCCTAACCCTAACCCTAACCCTAACCCTAACCCTAACCCTAACCCTAACCCTAACCCTAACCCTAACCCTAACCCTAACCCTAACCCTAACCCTAACCCTAACCCTAACCCTAACCCTAACCCTAACCCTAACCCTAACCCTAACCCTAACCCTAACCCTAACCCTAACCCTAACCCTAACCCTAACCCTAACCCTAACCCTAACCCTAACCCTAACCCTAACCCTAACCCTAACCCTAACCCTAACCCTAACCCTAACCCTAACCCTAACCCTAACCCTAACCCTAACCCTAACCCTAACCCTAACCCTAACCCTAACCCTAACCCTAACCCTAACCCTAACCCTAACCCTAACCCTAACCCTAACCCTAACCCTAACCCTAACCCTAACCCTAACCCTAACCCTAACCCTAACCCTAACCCTAACCCTAACCCTAACCCTAACCCTAACCCTAACCCTAACCCTAACCCTAACCCTAACCCTAACCCTAACCCTAACCCTAACCCTAACCCTAACCCTAACCCTAACCCTAACCCTAACCCTAACCCTAACCCTAACCCTAACCCTAACCCTAACCCTAACCCTAACCCTAACCCTAACCCTAACCCTAACCCTAACCCTAACCCTAACCCTAACCCTAACCCTAACCCTAACCCTAACCCTAACCCTAACCCTAACCCTAACCCTAACCCTAACCCTAACCCTAACCCTAACCCTAACCCTAACCCTAACCCTAACCCTAACCCTAACCCTAACCCTAACCCTAACCCTAACCCTAACCCTAACCCTAACCCTAACCCTAACCCTAACCCTAACCCTAACCCTAACCCTAACCCTAACCCTAACCCTAACCCTAACCCTAACCCTAACCCTAACCCTAACCCTAACCCTAACCCTAACCCTAACCCTAACCCTAACCCTAACCCTAACCCTAACCCTAACCCTAACCCTAACCCTAACCCTAACCCTAACCCTAACCCTAACCCTAACCCTAACCCTAACCCTAACCCTAACCCTAACCCTAACCCTAACCCTAACCCTAACCCTAACCCTAACCCTAACCCTAACCCTAACCCTAACCCTAACCCTAACCCTAACCCTAACCCTAACCCTAACCCTAACCCTAACCCTAACCCTAACCCTAACCCTAACCCTAACCCTAACCCTAACCCTAACCCTAACCCTAACCCTAACCCTAACCCTAACCCTAACCCTAACCCTAACCCTAACCCTAACCCTAACCCTAACCCTAACCCTAACCCTAACCCTAACCCTAACCCTAACCCTAACCCTAACCCTAACCCTAACCCTAACCCTAACCCTAACCCTAACCCTAACCCTAACCCTAACCCTAACCCTAACCCTAACCCTAACCCTAACCCTAACCCTAACCCTAACCCTAACCCTAACCCTAACCCTAACCCTAACCCTAACCCTAACCCTAACCCTAACCCTAACCCTAACCCTAACCCTAACCCTAACCCTAACCCTAACCCTAACCCTAACCCTAACCCTAACCCTAACCCTAACCCTAACCCTAACCCTAACCCTAACCCTAACCCTAACCCTAACCCTAACCCTAACCCTAACCCTAACCCTAACCCTAACCCTAACCCTAACCCTAACCCTAACCCTAACCCTAACCCTAACCCTAACCCTAACCCTAACCCTAACCCTAACCCTAACCCTAACCCTAACCCTAACCCTAACCCTAACCCTAACCCTAACCCTAACCCTAACCCTAACCCTAACCCTAACCCTAACCCTAACCCTAACCCTAACCCTAACCCTAACCCTAACCCTAACCCTAACCCTAACCCTAACCCTAACCCTAACCCTAACCCTAACCCTAACCCTAACCCTAACCCTAACCCTAACCCTAACCCTAACCCTAACCCTAACCCTAACCCTAACCCTAACCCTAACCCTAACCCTAACCCTAACCCTAACCCTAACCCTAACCCTAACCCTAACCCTAACCCTAACCCTAACCCTAACCCTAACCCTAACCCTAACCCTAACCCTAACCCTAACCCTAACCCTAACCCTAACCCTAACCCTAACCCTAACCCTAACCCTAACCCTAACCCTAACCCTAACCCTAACCCTAACCCTAACCCTAACCCTAACCCTAACCCTAACCCTAACCCTAACCCTAACCCTAACCCTAACCCTAACCCTAACCCTAACCCTAACCCTAACCCTAACCCTAACCCTAACCCTAACCCTAACCCTAACCCTAACCCTAACCCTAACCCTAACCCTAACCCTAACCCTAACCCTAACCCTAACCCTAACCCTAACCCTAACCCTAACCCTAACCCTAACCCTAACCCTAACCCTAACCCTAACCCTAACCCTAACCCTAACCCTAACCCTAACCCTAACCCTAACCCTAACCCTAACCCTAACCCTAACCCTAACCCTAACCCTAACCCTAACCCTAACCCTAACCCTAACCCTAACCCTAACCCTAACCCTAACCCTAACCCTAACCCTAACCCTAACCCTAACCCTAACCCTAACCCTAACCCTAACCCTAACCCTAACCCTAACCCTAACCCTAACCCTAACCCTAACCCTAACCCTAACCCTAACCCTAACCCTAACCCAACCCAAACCCTAACCCTAACCCTAACCCTAACCCTAACCCTAACCCTAACCCAACCCTAACCCTAACCCTAACCCTAACCCTAACCCTAACCCTAACCCTAACCCTAACCCTAACCCTAACCCTAACCCTAACCCTAACCCTAACCCTAACCCTAACCCTAACCCTAACCCTAACCCTAACCCTAACCCTAACCCTAACCCTAACCCTAACCCTAACCCTAACCCTAACCCTAACCCTAACCCTAACCCTAACCCTAACCCTAACCCTAACCCTAACCCTAACCCTAACCCTAACCCTAACCCTAACCCTAACCCTAACCCTAACCCTAACCCTAACCCTAACCCTAACCCTAACCCTAACCCTAACCCTAACCCTAACCCTAACCCTAACCCTAACCCTAACCCTAACCCTAACCCTAACCCTAACCCTAACCCTAACCCTAACCCTAACCCTAACCCTAACCCTAACCCTAACCCTAACCCTAACCCTAACCCTAACCCTAACCCTAACCCTAACCCTAACCCTAACCCTAACCCTAACCCTAACCCTAACCCTAACCCTAACCCTAACCCTAACCCTAACCCTAACCCTAACCCTAACCCTAACCCTAACCCTAACCCTAACCCTAACCCTAACCCTAACCCTAACCCTAACCCTAACCCTAACCCTAACCCTAACCCTAACCCTAACCCTAACCCTAACCCTAACCCTAACCCTAACCCTAACCCTAACCCTAACCCTAACCCTAACCCTAACCCTAACCCTAACCCTAACCCTAACCCTAACCCTAACCCTAACCCTAACCCTAACCCTAACCCTAACCCTAACCCTAACCCTAACCCTAACCCTAACCCTAACCCTAACCCTAACCCTAACCCTAACCCTAACCCTAACCCTAACCCTAACCCTAACCCTAACCCTAACCCTAACCCTAACCCTAACCCTAACCCTAACCCTAACCCTAACCCTAACCCTAACCCTAACCCTAACCCTAACCCTAACCCTAACCCTAACCCTAACCCTAACCCTAACCCTAACCCTAACCCTAACCCTAACCCTAACCCTAACCCTAACCCTAACCCTAACCCTAACCCTAACCCTAACCCTAACCCTAACCCTAACCCTAACCCTAACCCTAACCCTAACCCTAACCCTAACCCTAACCCTAACCCTAACCCTAACCCTAACCCTAACCCTAACCCTAACCCTAACCCTAACCCTAACCCTAACCCTAACCCTAACCCTAACCCTAACCCTAACCCTAACCCTAACCCTAACCCTAACCCTAACCCTAACCCTAACCCTAACCCTAACCCTAACCCTAACCCTAACCCTAACCCTAACCCTAACCCTAACCCTAACCCTAACCCTAACCCTAACCCTAACCCTAACCCTAACCCTAACCCTAACCCTAACCCTAACCCTAACCCTAACCCTAACCCTAACCCTAACCCTAACCCTAACCCTAACCCTAACCCTAACCCTAACCCTAACCCTAACCCTAACCCTAACCCTAACCCTAACCCTAACCCTAACCCTAACCCTAACCCTAACCCTAACCCTAACCCTAACCCTAACCCTAACCCTAACCCTAACCCTAACCCTAACCCTAACCCTAACCCTAACCCTAACCCTAACCCTAACCCTAACC
>CM067307.1:30000-165546 GCA_034231615.1 Meghimatium bilineatum
TAAATTGACATGTGTTATAATTAGGCATATTTGTGTACATAACATTGTAAAATAACTAAAGAAGTTTGTATGGAACAAAAGTTTAAAATATCGAAAGAACCCAAACAGAACAGATGGAAATACATACAAATTGGGCTAAACCTATTAAGCTCCGGCCATATTGTACTCCTTTACTGAATAGAGAAATTATTGAGAAGGCAATAGAGAATATGTTTGAGGTAGGGATATTTGAAAGATATATTTCACCCTGGGGTTTTCCTGTGGTTCTCGCCGAGAAGCCTGATCATAGAAAATGACGTTGCGGTGGTTATAGAGCTTTGAACAAGATCACTGAGAACATATCCTACCCCCTATCATTTGTAGATGATGTCATAGGTGGACTCCATAAAGCTAAATACTTTTTCACACTTGATGCTAGCTCCGGATTCTGGTGCATTCTTTTATCCGAAGAGGCCAAGAGCAAGAGTACATTTTATACTCATGTGGGCTCATATCCCTGGAATATCATGCCCTTTGGTCTTAAATCATCCCCATCGACATATATGAGTGATGAAACGAGTCCTTGAGGGTCTGCATTTATTTGCAGCCGCCTATATTGAGGACATCTTAATCTTCACAGAAGGATGTCTGGAAGACCATCTGAAACATCTCTGTCGAGTATTTCACAGACTTAGACTACAAGGGGTAACCCAGTACTTAGGATTCATTATAGGTCGAGAAGGAGTTAAAGTCGACCCCGAGAAAGTGAAAGCTATAAAAGCTATACCAGCGCCCAAGAAAGTGAGAGAGATTCGTGGATTTATTGGAATGGTGGGTTACTATTGCAGGTTTATTCCATACTTTTCGCAGATCGATACACCATTGACGGAGCTCACACGGAAGTATGCAAAGTTCAACTGGACACATGAGTGTCAGAGAGCATTTGACTTTCCCAAAGAGAGTCTAGAAGTGGTAACCGTATTGGCCTCCGTTCAGCTCCACTGAAAACGCCAGAAATAAATAACCAACATGTGTGGTTGAGTACCACAGTAACATAACAAATACGTATATTTCGCATTCTCTTTTGTTGCTCTTGTTTTTCCACAGTGGCACGACTTTTGCCAGTCCTCTAGAACTTTCCATTCTTTCCGCACTATTATGAATGTTCTTTGCAACAGTTTTACCCCAATATCTTTACATACTTTAATGGATTCCTTAGGTATGTCATTTCTTATTTGGGCCGTTATTGATAGCCATTTCTATTTCTTGGCATTTCTGGCTCTGCGATGTCTTTTTCCTTATAAGAATGTTGCGTCAGATTGTTAGGATTATACCGTTTTTAGAAGTATTCCTTCCACCAATTCTTTCTATGGTTTCTATTAAGTAGAGGTATTCCATCTCTGGTGTTTATTATTGCAGTTGGGTTATAGCGTGTGTTTCTCAGTTTCATTGTGTTGATACTTTTGAAGAAATCTCTAGGGTTATTCTTACATAGGCCTGTTAGATGTTCTCCATATTTGCGCCAAGAATTCTTTTTGGCTTCTTTGACTATTCTTTTCATATTTCGTCTAACTGCAATCTGCATTCCACATAATCATTATCGTTTTTAGATTTAAACCAAGTTCTAAAGCATTGTTTCTTTATTTGTGTAGCTTTTTGTAACTCCGCATTCCACCATGCTATTTGCTGTATCGTTGTTACAACTATTACATAGTTTGTTTACGTTGTTACAATGTACAATGTCTATCCATTCTGCGAACCAGTCGATTTTAGTCATTCTAACAATCTAGTCAAAATATTAATGTTATTTCCGGTTCCGGCAAGACATACGCAAATTTAAATTTTTATTTTTTTTAAATTTGTAACTTTTGCCGTCTATGTTTATGAAAATGGCTTTTTAGAGGAGAAGATGCAAATTCTCGAACACTATGAAAAATAACTTTCCTTGCTGCGTTGAAGGACGCAATGAGAATGAGGGAAAGTGTACGATTTGCGATAGTTACTTGTCCGTTGCCAACAAAGGAGCTACTGACTTAGAGCGCCATTTTGACAGAGAGACATAGAAACGTAATCAAAGTGCCTGCGTCATCGAACAAATTGACGTCTTTTTTTCTAGTCTAAGTATTCAAAGGTGTTGCTGAAAGCACATGCGGCTGAAGCAACTGTGGAATTTCATACAGTTGGTCACCATCAATCTTACAACTCCATGCTGCACATCTGGTTTGATACACACATTATTTTAAGATTAGGAAATCGCTAAAAATATTGCTTGTGCAAAAACAAAGACTGAAGCAATTCTAAATCAGGTAATCCCCCCCCCTCCCACTATTGATCGATTGGGGAAATCTTTAGGTGGCATTTCACATTTTGGTCTTTCGACAGATGCTAGCAATCACGGTTCGCAGAAAATGTTACCGATCGTTGAAGACAGGTGGAATCCAAACTAAGATTCTCGATTTAGACAACACACCAAATGAAACCTCATAAACTGTATCACAGTACATTTTGAAAATACTCCAAAAATATGATCTGTACTCTAAATGTATTGCTTTTGCTGATGACAATGCCAATGTATATTTTGGAGACATTAACAGAAGATAAGGTAAAAATGTGTTTTCGCATTTGAAGGAATCATTGAGCAAGCCATTAGTATGCATTGGATGTCCGGCTCACATTCTGCACAACTGCATCCAACATGGCGCAGATTTAATGCAGATTGACGTTGAAACTATTGTCTTGAAGATATACAATCACTTTTCTATATACACTGTCAGAACAGAAACTTTAAAAGAGTTTTGTGACTATGTCGACATTAACTATCAGCAACTACTTTATCACTCTAAAACCAGATGGCTCAGTTTGTTTCCAGCTGTTGAGAGGCTGCTGAAGCTGTTTACTGCTTTGAAAGAATATTTTCTTTCTCTAAACCAAACACTTGCTATGATAAAATTTTGAGAACGATTTTTCAGAAGTTTACCTTTGCTTTCTGCATTCCTTGATGTCTGTCTTCCAAGTCAATATTGCAGTCATTGAAAGAGAAGAAACATCAGTATTAGATGTTATGAGCCTTCTTCACACAACATTGGAAGTTTTGAAAAACACTAATTTAATTAATAATTAAAGATGATTAATTTAAGATTATGATATCAAAAGCACAAAGGCAGTAGAGGATTACTAGACCTTGTTTGTTTGTTTGTTAGATGGGGGATTAAGCCTCTTAGCTGAGGCACGACCCTTTCAACCTAAGACAGAAGTCTATTTTGGTTATATCAGGCCGTATTAGCTTTTATCTAAATGTGACCTAATGGTCTGGGTTATTGGAAAGCCGTGCGTGCTATTGCTATGTATTATCTATATTGCTAGGTGGAGTTGATGTTTATTTGTGGCCAAGATGCCATTTATCTAAGTGTGACCTATGGTCTGGGCGAATTGAGAACCGTGCGCGCTATTATTGCAATAGAATGTTATGTTGCTAGTTGTATAAACTTTATTTCCGGTGGTATTGCCTTTTTATTTAAGAGTGACACTAATGCCTGGGGGAGTTTGAAAAACCATGCGTGCGATTATGCAAAAATTGTCCATATTGCCAGTCGTATCCTGTGGTGAGCGTTCATCGGTTGTTATTTGTTGAAAGCTGTGGAGAGAGGCCTGTGGAAAGACTGATGACAAACAATGACTTATTTGGTTTAGATTTTTAAACTAGGGCTTTAGTCCTGGTTATAAATTGTTTAATTAGTTTTAGCCTATCTGGTGGTACATCATGGCCCAGAACCTTTTCTAATTTATATGGAATTTTATTGTTTTGGTAGTAATCTTTTAGGTCTTGCCTATGATGGTTGTATTTATGACAATGGAGTAGGAAATGATCTATTGTATTTTCCTCTTCACAGTCTTCGCATATTGGTTCAAGTATATAATGTAATGATTTTCCCAGTCTAAGTCGTAGTAGTTTCCTATTGGCAGGGATTTTCAGCTCTTCCTTTATTTGAGTGGTCCTAGTGGGTCCTTTTAGCATTGCATGTGCATGTCTTCCGTTTGCACTGTTGTCCCATTTTTCTGTCCATTCCTTAATTATTGTGTCCTTTATTATGCTTCTGGTTTCCGATCTGCCAAGTCCTACCTGGATTTCTGTTCCTTGTGTTCGTCCTTTCTTGGCTTCCTTGTCCGCTGCTTCATTTCCTGGTATTCCGACATGGGCTGGAATCCACATTACATTAACCCTCGTACCAACGTGAGCTAGATTTGTTGTTATGCGTAGTATATCTTCTACTATATCTGGCCTTTGGCTGTCTTGTTTATTTTGAATAGCCTGGACTGATGATAATGAATCAGTCAGGATTGTTAAATTTTTAGGTGGGTTATCATTTATTATTTCTAGTGCTTTTAGAATTGCAACTAGTTCAGCTGTGAATATTGATGTATGTTCTGATAATTTAAAGCTCTTATTGATATTCTTGTCTGGTATGACTATTCCTGCACCAGTTGGGCCTTCCTCTCCTTTGGACCCATCTGTGAATACTTTTAGACTATTTATTGTTCTATCATTTATGTGGTTTATTGCTCTATTTTTAGCTGAATCTCTATTTTGGTGTTTTTTCCCTATATAAGATAAGGAAATGTCAGTTGCTGGTGATATTAATTCCCAAGGGGGTATTATTGCTTTATATTGGTTTTGATTACATATTAAATCTTTAAGCTCTGGTATTTGGTCAAGCTCTGCATTTGATCGCCAACCTGCTGGTGTTCGGTAGCTTTCAATTGAGAACTTGCCTGTGTTATCAAAGCTATTGAATGATTTATATGCAGGATGTGTGGTATCATTTCCTATTTTAGACCAGTAGCTAAGTCTCAGTTCTTTCCTTCTTAGGGATAATGGCATTATTCCTAGAGCTACTTGAACTGCTTCAGCAGATGTTCCCCTGGTCGCCCTAGCTATTGTTGAGAGAGCCTTATTTTGAATTATATCTATTTTAGAGATATTGGCTGGTGCTGTCGACTCATACACAATGCTGGCATATTCTAATTTACCTCGTATAAAGGCTTTATAGAATGTCGTCATTGTCTTAGTCGACGCTCCCCATCCGCTACCACTCATGTACCTAAGCATGTTTAGGGCTCCTCTGCTTCTGTCTATTATATAGTTTATATGTTTATGCCATCTGAGGCTTTGATCTAATACCATTCCCAAGAATTTGGTGGTTGGTGAGAATGTAATTGGTTCGTTATTTATAAAAATATCCTTAATTTTATTTGTTTGAGCACCATTTATGCTGAATAGCATTCCTACTGTCTTGCTAGCATTAATTTTGAAACCCCATTTTGCCATCCAGCTTGTTACTTCATTTATTTGTCTTTGTATTCCTACTTTTAGATAACTGATGTTATTGCCTGAGCGCCAAATTGCGGCATCGTCTGCAAATTGTGACAGGCTGTTCTTGATATCTGAGAATTCTTCTCCTAAATCATTAACCATTATTGTGAATATTGTTGGAGATATTACAGACCCCTGCGGGATGCCATTTTCCTGTTCATAGGAGTCTGATAAGTCATTATTTATTAGTACTTTAAATTGTCTATCTTGCATGAAGTTTTTAATGTAGTTGTATGCTCTACCATCTATACCTATGTTCTTAATTTTAAATAGGGCTCCTTCTCTCCAGCACTCGTCGTATGCTCTTGCTACGTCGAGAAAGACAGCCGCTGTTTTTTCACCTTTTAGGAAACCCTGTTTTACTTCATGCTCTAGTTTTAGTATTTGGTCAACCGTGCTCCGGCGACTCCGGAAGCCCGCTTGGGTTGGACTATATATATTATGTTTATTTAGGTGAAATACTACTCTTTTATTTATTATTGTCTCTAATATTTTACCTAGGTGAGAAGTTAGTGATATTGGTCTATATGAGCTTACTTCTTTAGCTTCTTTATCTGGCTTTAGTATTGGTATTATGGTGGCAGACTTCCATGCCTTTGGTATGGTGCCAGATTCCCATACGTTATTGAAAAGGTGGGTTATTATCATTAATATATTTGTAGGTACTTTTTTAAGTATTGCATAGCTTAGGATGTCAGGACCTGAAGCTGTGTTTGATTTCTCGCCTATTGCTTTAATTACTTCCCCTATTGTTATATCTGCATTTATATATGATGATTCTGCATTATTTATTGGTTTAGTGTTTAGTTCCTGCAGAATTGTCTGCCGTCTATTTATCTCATTTAGGTTTAGGTTGTTATTAGCACTAACTGAGTAAAAGTATTCGGCCAGTGCATTAGCCTTCTCTTTATCAGTTTGTGCTGTATTTAATGCTGGCATTATGCTACGTTTGGATTTACCTCCACTGATAGCTTTCAGTTTATTCCATACTTCTGATGATGGCGTTCTGAAACTTATGGTTTCACAGAAAGTTCTCCAGTGGAGTTGTTTAGCTTTAAAGATTAGTTTATTTGTTTGATTTCTTATTTCTTTATAGTTTAGTATATTCTCTTCTGATCTCTTATATCTAGCTAGTTTTAGTGCTTTATCTCTAATTTTAATCTGCTCATCCAGTTTAGGGTTCCACCATGGTACTGGGTTTTTAGGTTTATGTCTATTAGTTCTTGTTATATTTACTGGTTTAATATTATTAGGCATGTTTTCATTTGGTATATATTTTACTGCTACTTTGAGTAGTTCATTTGTGAGTTCCTCAGCAAATTCTTCTACATTGTTGGTATTAATATTATTTATTCCTACTGTCATTAGCTCTGTTGTTAGTGCCTCCCAGTTGGCTTTTCTATAGTTAAATGTTGGTTTTTGGTTTACTTCACTGAGAGTACATTTAGCTCTAATATTAATTTCAATTGGTAGATGGTCAGATCCACTAGCATTTAGTGTCTGCCACCTGGTAGCGGAATACACCGCAGTCATATATAAAAGGCCGGAATATACCGAATTCGAGTATAATAGATCGGAAAAAAACGAATTCGTGTGTAGTATGCCGGAATACACAGAATTCTGGTGTAATAGATCGGGTTACACTGAATACAGATGTATTAGACCGAAATACATCGAATTTGGGTGTAATAAGCTAGAATACACCGAATTCAAGTGTAATAGGCCAAAATGTACAGATTTTTGGTATAATTGATCAGAATGCATCGCTTTCGAGTGTAGTAAGCCAGAATAAACCAGTCATGTATGAAAAGGCCACTATACACATAATTCGGGAGTAATAGGCCGGGAAAAACACCGCACTACGCTATACAGACGACACTGTGATTCTTTTCAAATGATATAAAGGTATTGGAACAACTAATCAAGAACACAATGAAATATAGCGAATCACAATACTTAGCCTATATTTTAAAAAGGAAAAAAAAAATCATGTAAACAGATATAACAACACAGCAACCAAAAATCACCATAGACAATACGGAGATAGAATGTGTTGATTAATTTGAATACTTACGAGCAAATATCAACGGTGGAGGAGACTGCATGGCAGAAATAAGGAAAAGATTGGCTTTGGCATATTGTAGAATAACACGGTTGAAACACAAATGGTAAAACAACAAAATAGAAACAAAGTTGTTAATGCTACAAACTTTTATTTTTCCGGTTGCAACATACGGCTGTGAAACATGGACCCTGAAGTAATTCAGCGGCAAAGAAGATCATGGCCTTTGAGATGAAATGCTATAGAAAGATACTTAGAATATCATGGACGGAAGAAAAGAGAAACTCAGATAGTATAAACATATTGAAGATTCCAGAATGTTGGTTACTAAACACAATAGCAAAAATAAAACTATACCTGTTTGATCATATAAAGAGACACAACTTTTTAGAAGGACAAATGATGGAGGACAGAGTATCTGGGGAGAAGAGAAAGGCAAACAAGAAGACAATGGACTGCCGACATTTAAGATAACATGAATACATTTTTGGAAAATGCAAGCCGCATCGTCCAAGACAGAAGAGGGTTCAGAGAGTTCAAGTTCTGGAAAGAATACATCATATGACACATACCAAATTCCGGTGTTAAGTCGGGATACACAGATTTGTGTGTAACAGGTTGGAAATACACCAAATTCAGCTGTAATAGGCCCAAATATGCCAAAATCCACAGATTTCGAGTATAATGGACCAAAATATACCTAATTGGGATGTAATAGGAATACAATGAAGTATGTGTAAAAGATCACAATTACAACAAATTCAAGAGTAATAGGTGGAAATACACCAAATTCTTCTGAAATATGCCAGAATATACGGAATTATGTTTTAATCGACCTTAATACACAGAATTCAGATGTAATTGCAAAGAATACACCAATTTCGGGTGTAATAGTCTGAAATATATCGAATACCGGTGTAATAGGCCATAATACAACAAATTTGAGTGCAATAGGCGGTATACACCAAATTCCGGTTTAATAGGCGGGTATACAATACATAATTAGAAGACAAAATTGATGCCTTTGAAATGTGGGTATATAGAAGAATAGGGAGAACATCATGGAAAGAGAAGAAAACAAATAAAGAGGTGCTAAAGACACTTAATATGAAGAAAGAACTACTAAGAGAAATAAAGATCAGGCAAATAAAATACTTTGGACACATTAAAAGACATGACACCTTATTGAAGACCTTACTTGAGGGTAAAGTCAAAGGGAAGCGAGCAAGAGGTAGGCAGAGATACAAGTGGGAGAGTAACATTACACGATGGACAGGTTACAGTCTAGCAGAGTGCACCACCAAGACAAGAGACAGGAGATGTTGGAGATACGTTGCAGCCAACCTTCGTTGCGGAGACGGTACTTCATGATGATGCTCCTAAAATACATCGAAATCAGATTAATGATGATGATACAATACATAGAAATCGGATGTAGTATGCAATAATACACAGATGTCGTGTATGATAGGCCTGACCACCAAATTCGGGTATAATAGGTTGGAATAAACCAAATTCGGCTGTAATAGGCTAAAATACACATATTTCGGGTATAATTAGGTAATACACTGAGTGTTGGAGGCAAATAAGGTGATACATACAATTGCGAAATCAAAGGAGAAATATCAAAAACTTCAAAATGCCTGCCTGACTATTTGTCTTCACATTGTCACATTGTATGAATATTATAGAACAAAGACTAATCCTATGTATATTTATGTAACTTTAATATTAAAAGCATTAATAAAAAAAAAAATTGATGCCGAGATCTGTTCTAAAGCTAATAATGTCTTTGTAGAGGGATCCGCTACTTTTGATCAGCTTTTGTTCTTCTATGACTGGTGGAGCCCATTCTCTTCCAGCTAGTTTCAATACCAGTGAGAAAGAATGTAATATTCCACAAAATATGGAATACAATGCCAGGAAGTGCAGAGACTTTAAGGTTAGTCCATAAAATCTAGAATCCAATGTCAGGAAGCACAGAGACTTTAAGGTTAGTCCGTACATTCTGGAATCTAATGCTATACAGTGTTCAACAATTTGCTTTTCTTGATCAGACATGAATACTGCTTTAAAACATCCCAGTGACTCCAAACAAGCTTTCAGTCTCCTTAGACTTACGTAAAACACAGGTTTATATATCGTCTCAATGGGACACCATAGACTATATCTAAAACTAGTGGGTAATGATGGGCAATGATGAGCACACAAGAAATCATAAAAATTACAATACACAAATCATATTCAACGTTTCAACCAAAAGGTCTTTATCAAGACACAAACAAAACATTAAAAGACGACGAATAGAAAAATTATCACAACGATTGATTTTCAGTCTCCTATGAGCTATTGATTCTATATATGAAAAATATTTATAGCAATTTCCCTCACTGACAGGTCGGTCTCTTTTAGTTGTCTATTATCACCCAAAATAATATTTTCAGCCAGCGGCTTCATTTTCTCATTCATCCATTTATAATTCTTAAAAGCAAACTAACACAATACACACAATATGTCACAAACAAATAAAATAGCTTGACTAAGTGACGTCTGTTTAATAACAATACAATATATATCTCAGTTTAAACATGTAATAAAAAAAAAAAAAGAAATGATAACAGCAAAGGGGTGAGAAGTTGAAAAGAAGTTTTATCAAAACCATAGAAAAATGAATATACCTCATGGTTGAAAAACAATCTGTTCTTGAACTATCAAACTTAATTGTGTCACAGATTTGATTTTAACACCTGATCTAGTCACATGTGGTATCAGAAAAACCTATAGATACAAAATAACAGCAGCGCCGTTTTGCTCCCACCTACCCTAATTAGTCATCATTGATTGCAAATAAGTGTTTTACATGATATAGTACTAAACATTCCATGATACATCTACTGATGATATAAACAAATATAAACATTCATTTGTAAACAACCATAATTCATTTCACACTTTCCAACATGTATTATCAAAAATTCAATTGATTGAGAATACTCTTTTTTGTTCATATAAACAATTGAAACTTAACAAATAAGCCTGTTGCACAATTGGATATATTTTATTATCCATAGTGGGGTATCTGAAACTGTACTATATTTAAATGTAGGGTAGCCAGGGGCAATGATGCGCATTTTTCACTTTTTTGCGTATTCTGACAAATAAACTTAACTATGAGAGACCAAACTAGTAGCAGTGTGTAGCTTATCCATCCATCTAACAATCGTCAGGGTATTTACAACATACAATCACGTTTAGTCCGTAGAATGAGATTTTATGAACATGAATAAAATCCCACCTTTGCCCCAATTTTTGGGGCAAACACGCGCAGGCAAAAACAATTATGAAATCATGGGAAAATTGACAAAACCAGCAAAATAATGTCATTTCCTATCTAAACATAGTCAGTCACATTGTGGGAAGATCATAGAGCACAAAGACTAGGCATATGTATCTTTATGTAACTTTAATACAAAAAAAATGAAAAAACATAAATATGGAAAAAAAAATTAATACATAGAATGGGCGATTAGATCCATTTGAAACTATAACGTGTTTGAGTGCTCTATAATACATTTGACTATAATTTCAACTATCTATGAATAGCGGAGGTCGTGCATCTATGATCAGCGAAGATCGCACATCTATGACAGGCAGAGATCGTGAACTATGACCGGCGGCAATCATGTCTCTATGACTGGCGGAGATTGTGCATCTATGACTGGCGGAGATTAACCCTAACCCTATTGGTTTCTTCTTTCAAATTTTGTCACTTTTATTTCTTGTTGGAACTTCCCTCACTGCTTGATAAAATATCGATTTTTTAATTATGTGAACCCTAACCCGAAGAGTGCCATCACAAACTACTAAAATATTATGATGGACAATTATTTAAAAACTATGAGTGCTGTGAATGCTGGTAGGCACATGTTCAGAGAAAGGACCCAAAATCTTCCCTATACAATTTCAGATAAACTGTACATTGTTATACAAAATACATTATTGTAGACTTACATATAAAGAAAATATTATGAAAACACTATAGACCTACTCGCTCATACAAATAATGTTATTGTTCACTATGTAAAAAAAGGGGATTGTTGGGCAGTAGGCCTATAGTAGGCCTAAATGTTAAAAAAGTGGATTGTGGGTAGTAAGCCTATAGTAAGAGGTAGGCAGGTAGTTAATGAGTTTGCCTCTCCTTTGGAGAGGTGCGCTCTTTCAACCAGCAGGCAGTAAAGTCCAATTAAGTTATATCAGGATGCACCACAATAAAATATTAGAGATAGATCTAAAAAAGACCCCCAAGATTTCTTAACCCCTCAGCTGTGCTGAGTAAAAAGCCCTAATCGTAACTGCAGCGCAGGGAAATTTCAAGGGCTGTTAAATTATTTCCTCTAACCAATTTGCCTACTACATTCTCATGTCAAAAGATTTGAGTGTAGGCCTATTATTACTGTATTCTCTCAATTATGAATTTACAAGCATAGGATGCCTCCGCAAGGAAGGGGTTAAGAAATGTATACAAAATTGTTGTTTTTCTGAAGAAGTTCTTATTGATGTATCATAAAACTGTTCTCTCATAAACATTACTTCAGAGCCAATACTGTCAAAGTCTATAACTTCTAAATGTTAAACGGCTAAATAAGTTAATACTTGTCATTTACGAACCAAACAAAGCAAATTTAGATGGCATATCTACAGGAACAAAATATTGTTATGTCCGGAAAGGACATCCTCTTGCCACGATATATCATGTTTATGTACAAATTGAGTTAAAATGTTCCTATCTTTATAAAGTGTGATCCTTGTATTTCTCCCTGTACTTTCATCATTTACAGTAGTTGTTTTACCAGTTTCTGTAATTTGTCTCTTTCAAGGTTCAGAGACTGTTTTTTCTTACCAGCTGCTTTGACTGGCTTGTAACTTGGCTCTTTGAAATTTAGCCTTTGTTTGTTGATATTTGTTGTGGTGTTCTTGCCGAGGTCTGTTCTGTTCCTGCTGTCTAGGTGTTTCCATCTCATTTTGTTTTTTCTCAAGTTCATCATTCCAATAGGGTCTTGTGGTTTTTAAGTGCCCCTTTCTGGGTATGGTTTTATTAACAGCATGTAGAATGAATCTATTAAATTCACTCACTGCTCTATTGATGTCTTTATCCAAGTTCATGTCCTTAGCTAGAAAACTGGTTAAATGCTGGTACATTTTCTAGTCTGCCCTCTTATAGTTCCACCTAGTGAGTGTGCTGCTTTCCTTGATAAATGTGGATTTCCAAAAATACTGGTCTGTGGTCACTACCTCCAAACTGTTTTCCAACGACTCGTGTGCTGTTCCATTCAAGGACTGGAAAGTGGAATGTCAGGTCTGGTGTAGATGTGGTCTGCCATCCTCTCGAGTAGAAGGTTGGTGAGTCTGCTGGCTGATTAATAAGTATGAGAATATTTTCATCCTGCCCACTCTCAAGTTTCTCACATCTCTTGTCCATGTGATCATAGCCCCAGCTCTGAGAGTGGCTGTTGAAGTCTCCACACACCATAAGTCTCTCTTTTTCTGGTATTGTGCCTGGTGCAAATGGTTTATCATTTGGGCAGCAGTAGTTCAGGAGATTGAATTCTGTACTGTCTGTCTTTAGGTGCAGCATCTGGTATTCTGCCCCCTCCATACACACTTTCAGCTGACATGTATTGATATTGTTTTTTAACAAGTATCAGAATTCTACCCTTTTATCTGTCCTTTTGGTTTGATCTGTAGTACTTGTAGCCTCTGATTCTAAAGGCTCTATTGCTGCTTAGGTGTGTTTCTTGAATACAGCATACATTAACTTGTTCTTAACATGGGATATTGTTCTTCACATAGAACTTGTTCTTCACACTGTTGCAACTTGATTATGCATTGTTACTTCGTAATGTTGCAATCTTAAAAAGGTTACCTTATAATTAATAAATGAGCAAAGGGGCTTTTAATGTAAATTTGTACTTCTGAGTTGGTTCCTGTGTGTCATCTGTGAACTGGTTAGGTCGATTCCCACCTGAAACCTTAATCACTAATTTATTAATAAAAGAACCTAAAAATATCCTATCTCAATAATACCAAATACATACACTCATATCGTATTCACATACACTTGATTACAGCTTGATCTCTGGGTTCTAGATTGACCACCTATCAAATCTGACTCTCAAATATAATGATGTTCTTAGTTGTCAGTATTTGCTATTTATTTCGGATTGGTGGGTTCCATATTCAATTTTCAATTTCTCAATTTCTAAACTTAACAATAATACACAAAGTCAATGTCTATTTTAAATATTTAGCTTAACAGTTCCATTTAAGTGGAGATAATTCTAGTCGATGCAATTTAATGATTATAGTGTTCACAGTTCATTGGCCAAATTTATCAAAAATTGACTAAGAATATGAAATTAAATCAAATTGATATGACTTTGATAACAAAAATGTTCACAGTTCATTGGACAAACCTATCCACTGGCTAAAAAATCAAAAATAAATCTCACACTGTGAGATAGTGATAACAAAGTGTTCACTTCTCAATATACATTTATCGGTGACACCTAATCTCTGGACTCCAATTCAGGATAGGTACTTGTCGAAGATAATAGTATATCTCCTGGTATTCCCTGTAGTAACTCGTCAGATTCTTCTTCTTCTTTCGTTCACTTGAAACATGTCTATATCTGTAATTCTGTCTTCTTAATAAAACTCACTGTCTTTAGTAGTTCATACAGTGTCCCATAGAGTTTTGATTCCAGTGTTGTTTCCTCTGGCCAATATGTCTGCCTCAGAGTTTCATGCTCAGAACACTCTTGAAGTATATGTTTGGCACTCTGTGCTGCCTGTCCACATGTACACATGGCCGTGTTGCCAATCTTGAACTTTGTATACATGTGACTGCGGAGTCGGTTGTGTCCTGTTCTGAGACGTAGAATTATAACTTGTTCTGGTCTGTTGATAATATGATAGTCATCTTGTGTTGGTGTTTGTGGCTTTCTTATTGACTTGATCATCTGTTTTTTCTGATGGTAGGTGATTGGTATATCTGGTTGGTCTTCGGCAGCACCTTCCTTAGCAAGTTGGTCTGCCTTTTCATTTCCAGGTATTCCACAGTGAGAGGGTATCCACTGCATGGTTACGACAATTCGCTAAGTAGTTTTTTCAAGTCTGTTAGTTTTCCAGACTGGAGAGCTTGAAGCACTGACCTTGCATCTGTCAGGAATACCACAGGCTGTAGGTCAGAGTTGGAGTTTAGAAGTTTTTTAGTTGCCACACTAATTGCCTGGATTTCAGCATCATAATTATTGCAGAATTTTCCTGTTGGTGTTCTGATGGTATCTCTAGGCTTGTGTGGATATTCTATATATACACCTGCACCTCCATTCCTCACAGCATTCTGTGCTGACCCATCTGTGTATACTCTGACCCATATATCTTGTGGATATTCCTCATCCTGGAAACTGAGGGTGACTGTCCTTCGCTGCACACTGTTCTGTTCGTCCTCGCTTAGTATTCCTTTCACATGGGTCTGAATGTATATTGGCATTCCATGCCTTTCACTCCACTGGGTTTGTTCTGGTACAGGCCTTAAGGGGCTGTCAACTTCAGGTAGGTCTGTAAGTTGTCTGCGGAGTCATTTAGCTTGATGGATAAAGCTGCTCCTTTTCAGTCGCCCCATTGCTAGATTTTGGAATCTTTTCTTCATTGGATGACTTGGCATACACTGAAACTTTTCTGCCTGAATTAGTAACTCGTCAGATAATCTTCGACCAAGAAATCAGCTAACAGGATTCTCAACAAACATCACGGATATCAGCAAGGTAGTTGGACTGACTTCTTAACAGCAACAAGAAAAGGTTTAGATAACCTTCACACACCTGCCACTGCAAAGTTGACCCCAGTGACGGATATTTTGGACTGGAACTCTTCTAGTTAGGCTTCAAAGATTTTAAATTCTAGAAACGACTCTACAATTACAGAGATTTATCAAACCTCTGTGCTTCAACTTTCATCACTTGTAAAATTACAAGCGTGAAAATCTGCAAGGCAAATACTAAATCTATATGAATAGCTTCACGGTGTAGAGATATATCAATCTCAGTGACCCTATCTTCTAGCTAAAATGATATTTCCACGTTGCAGAAAACCATAAATCTCTTTGAAGCTCTAGACTTTTTTGGAACGACAACACAATGTTGTAGAGAACTGATAAAATCTATGACCCTATATACTTTACTAAACAATAATTCACATTGCAGAGAACAAATGATCACAGTAAACCTATTAACAGACCTCCATGACTCCTTTATTCACGTCATAATCAACACAAATTCCTTTCATTCTGGGTTAAATTCTTTACTCCTGGAGCAAAATAATCAAACAATAGTGAACCCAATCATGGTGTCACCTTTTTCATAGATTTCCACCGTGGTTCTGCATCGTGAACCAGCTTATACTTGCTCTTCAACTAACATTTATACATCATCACTTTTCCTATCAATATTCATCATATTTCACTTTTTAACACAATATTACATATTACTTTTTAAAAATGTAACGCTATTTTACACAATTTTAAAACTTTATGGCACACTACAAATGAAGATAATTGAGTTCCATGATATTTCACAAAATGAATTGTATTATAACATTTCTAATTCAACTTCACAAATTCCGACATCCTAAAAAAAATAATAAATTGCAGAGGAGCATCTGTCCGCCCACCGGACAATTCCTCACAAGACTAATTGCTACATTTTTGGTAGGTCTGCTATACACCAAAGTAAAATGAGTAACTTTTCACTTTAACAAATGAATTCAACAATATTTATCGATTTTATATGAATATTTATCGATTTCATTAAATTCCCATGTTTATATGGTGATCTGCTACTCCGCTAATTATAGCCAATGTATTGTCTGGTTTGTCACAAACAAGCTATGTTCAAAATTAATCATTCTATCATAATCTACATTAAACATAACTTTTTACCTTCAGCAATTTACTTTCTCCATCTGTCCAATATTCCGTCAAGGCTAAACCAAATTTCTCATTACTACAACTCTCTGACCATATCTTCAATTTTCTAAATATTTTTTGGTTAGTTTATTTTTCTCTATTCTGATTATCTAATAATGCTAACAAAAAGAGAATTAATCCATCTCCTCTTAGTCAAAAGTAAATTTCTTCTCATTTGACCATAACCCTGCTCTTTCACAAAGTTTCAGACTGGAAACAATGTTCTTATTGATGTATCATAAAACTGTTCTCTCATTAAAAATCACTTCAGAGCCAATACTATCAAAGTCTATTAGTGCTTGTGTGTCATCAAGGAAGGTAGTCTGGCTGTTCCTCATGACTGCTATTGCTGCTGCACTTTGATTATGCATTCTGTTATGTCGTAATGTTTCAGACTGGAAACAAAGTGGAAATACAAAATATGAATTGACCTAACAATATCATTCAACCTCTGTTATAACATCTGACAACTCTTAATTATATTATTACCTCTAACAATTATATTTTTGTTGTTAGCTCTTATCAATTCATTCGTGAGTTTGAATTTTAGGATGCTATATTGAGCCAATCCTTTATGGGTGCAATGCATGGACAGTAAACAAAAGAGCTGAAGATAAAAGGTAGGCAACAGAGATGTGGTTTTTGAGAAGAATGGTGACAATTCTATGGACTGTCAAAAAACTAATATAAACAGCCTTTCTTATTATCATCATGTTGTTTAAGTGTCCAAAATAATGTAGCTTTCTTCTTATGGTGGTAATAGAAGCCATTTTTCATTTAGTTTGAATAATTTCAAAACTTCAATGTTCTTCTTTTTCTCTGTCTATGGTATTCGCAGAGCAGAATCTTTCTGTAGTGCTTCATAATATATATATATATATATTCTATATAATATATTCTATATAATATATAGAATCAGAGAAGCTATATTTAGTTTCCGACTATTGATAGATAAATATATAGAAGTACAAAAAGTATCTATATTTGCTTTATAGACTTCAGCAAGGCCTTTGACAGAGTTAGTTAGTTATTCCTCTAGGGCAAAAGACGGCACAAAGGGCGGATGTCATAGATTTCCATGTCTCTCGTTGCATTGCAATTTGCTTTAGATCTTCATTGTTTCTGATACGGATGGTGAAACTTTCGCTTGTAATAGTTCTATGTAAAGTTTCTTTTGGTCTTCCTCATTTTCTCTTGCCTTTTGGTGACCACATCACAGCTTGACAGGGGGGTCTTTCAGTATTCATTTGTAGCGTGAGTCTGATGTAATTCCAGCGACGCTTTCTAATATAGGTGGATACATATTCTTGTTTTGATTCTTGTCTGACAACTGTGTTTGATTTGAAGTCTGACAAACGTATGTTCAGTAGATTCTAAGACATTTATTTTCAAAGGTGTTTAGTCTTTGCTATAATTTTGATGTTGCTTTCCAACTTTTGCATCCATATGTTAATGTTGGAATTATGCAGGAGTTGACGATTTTGAGTTTTGTGTTATTTATTAGTATCTTATTTCTTATTTGACAGAGTCCAGCAATGTAAATTAATTGAATGTCTTCAAGAAATAGGCATAGATGGAAAAGACATCATACCATTAGATATATATATTGGGAACAGACAATAAGGTGTGAAAACAGTTACTCACCATACATGGAAATAAGAAGAGGGGTAAGACAAGGATGTATTTTACCCACAACCTATTTAATATGTAGGGCCTACACACAGAATATCTTTAAACATATATAAGGAATGCCAGGACTCAAGATCAGTGGTAAAATAATAAACAACCTGAGATATGCAGATGACACTATTCTTTTAACAGAAAGTCAACATGAACTACAAAGAGTAATAGATTAAGTCGAAAAATCAAATAAATAATATGGACTGGATATAAATATTCAAAAAACAAAAACCATGATAATCAGCAAAGTCACAGAATAACAGGCACCAAACATAAACATACATGGAGAGAAACTACAAAAAGTAGAACACTATCAATATCTTGGCCACATAGGCCAAGTTTTTGTTTGTGCATCTTGATGGTTTTCACTCAATAGTGCAAGATCGTTGACAAAATTGAGGTCTTCTAGTGATGTTTTGTTTATCCATTCAATTCCTAAATTTACATTGGTTGTGCCTTTTCTCATTACCCAATCAATTGCTATTCATAGATGCACGATCTCCACTATTCATAGATGCACGATCTGTACTATTCATAGATGCACGATATCCGCCGGTCATAAATGCTCGATCTTCGCCAGTCATTGATGCATGATTGCTGCCATTCATAGTTGCACGATCTCTGCTGGTCATGATGCACATTCTCCGCCAGTCATAGATGCATAATCTTCCCGGTCATAGTTGTACGATCTCCGGCGATCATAGATGCTCGATCTCCTCCGGTCATAGATGCACTATCTCTGCTGGTCATAGATGCATGATTGCTGCCGGTCATAGTTGCACGATCTCTGCCTGTCATAGTTGTACGATCTCCGTTATTCATAGATAGTTGAAATTATAGTCGCACGCTTCAAGAGCACTACAACAAGTTGTTATAGTTTCAAACCAATCTAAGCATCCCTTCTCTGTATTATGTTTTTTTCATATTGCCTTTTTTTCGTATTAAAGTTACATAAAGATGCATAGGCCTAGTCTTTGTGCTCTATAATTTTCCCACACTATGACTGGCTATGTGTAGATAGAAAGTGACATTGTTATTTTGTTGTTTTTGTCAATTCCCCCTTGATTTCATAATTGTTTTTGCATGCACACGTTTGCCTTAAAAATTGGGGAAAAGGTGGCATTTTACTTGTGCTCATAAAATCTCATTCTACGGACTAAACTTAATTGTATGTTGTAAATACTCTCACTATTGTTAAATGGATTGGTAAGCTACACACTGCTGCCAGTATGGTCTCTCATAGTTAAGTCTATTTGTCAGAATACGCAAAAAAGTGAAAATCGCGCATTCTTGCCCCACGTTACCCTATATATTTACTAGGTCTAAGTTGTGGCAATTTTAAGGGGGCACACATAACCATTTAGTCTTACTACACTACAGATAATTGCTATATTGAACTCCCTGATAGTGAACTAATTCATCCATCAATGGCTGATTCATTCTCATTCTATAAAATTCCATTTAAAAATTGCCTATTAACCTCATTTGATTCATAAGTAGGTCTATTCTGACAAAATTGTGAAGAAATTTGGTCATAATAAACCTTTCGCAGCTTGGAAACTACAACAATTAGAAACGATCAGAAAACTGCTATTTAAGCAGCCATTACTGCTAGTCCCATGAGGGCTAAATTTAGTAGGGTCTAATCACACGTAAACAGTGATAGAAAAAAAAATTTTAATCACTATGTCAACAATCTATAGTCATTCTGAGAATAAATTAAAATCAGGTGGTTACAGCTGGTTTGAAATTGAGTGGCTTAATGTGGATTAGACAAAATGGCTATGCTAATTCTTACTTTGCATTTCAGGCAAGGCAAATGATCCAATAAACTCCTAATGTACTGCTTACATGTTTACACCATATTTACATTACAACTTTAATATTATTATAACACTTTGAGAAGGTTTCAAGATTTTACCTTAATAAAAATTAATATTACCAGGATAGAATAGCATGTGAAAATTATGAAAAGGGTTACATGAATGATGTAAAATGACACCACTACCAAACATGCTACATGAATGATGTAAAATGACACCACTACCAAACATGCTACATGAATGATGTAAAATGTTCACATCACCAAACATGTTACATGAATGATGTAAAATGGTGACACCACCAAACATGTTACATGAATGATGTAAAATGGTGACACCACCAAACATGTTACATGAATGATGTAAAATGGTGACACCACCAAACATGTTACATGAATGATATAAAATGGTGACACCACCAAACATGTTACATGAATGATGTAAAATGGTGACACCACCAAACATGACTACATGAATGATGTAAAATGGTGACACCACCAAACATGACTACATGAATGATGTAAAATGGTGACACCACCAAACATGACTACAATGGTCACATTGTTGAAGTAAATCTTACTGATCGGCAGCTTATTACCAACTGGCAAGATTTTAAATGTAAAATATGTCCAATAAAACATACCAGCACAGAAATTGTATCATCCTTTGCTACTGACATGAGATGGTCAGCTGTTTGTGCTATAGGAATCTGTTGAGTTGATTGGATGTCTTCTGCAAACTCTGTCCTGACTGAAACAAATCCTTGGTTATCAATTCCATTCAACTCTGATGAAAAAACAAATGTTTAAAAATATACATCTAGCAGTGTGCACATCATGTATATTTTGTATCAACCACCCTGTTCCCATTATGTAGAATAGAATACATCTATAGAACATCTTTTTATAACAAATCTCCCTATTTAACAACACTTTTTAAAATCCCCAATTATATTTATTCTTTATTGTGTGTACTGTATATAGAGAATTTCTGTTATTAAATATGTATTTCATTGGTACACACCATGTTGTTATAATGGATTCTAATGTACATGTGTATCAACTAACATATTCTCATTATGTATATGTGTATCAACTGACATATTCTCTTTATGTATATGTGTATCAGCTAACATATTCTCATTATGTATACCTATGTGTATTCAAAAACATGTTCTCATTATGTATATGTGTATCAACTATCTTTTTCTCATTATAAATATGTGCATCAACCTTTATGTTCTCATTAAGTACATGTGTGTGGCTGTCATGTTTTCATATAGTATATATGTATTGACTATTGTGTTCTCATTCCCCATCAAGGCCAGCACTTTGAAGTGATGATGGGGCTTAGTTCAGCCATCAGGGGCTGTAGACTAAGACTGGCTGGGCAGGCCCCCTTGAACAGGACCACAGTTCGGCCCAAGCAAGCAGAGTGCTGAAGATGGAGGCAACCAGCCAAAAGGCGCACAATTAATCAGGATGCCACGAACAAAATACAATGGGAACATGTCTATATCTCAAAATAGTTATGGTGCCTGCCCTGTGGCGGATTTTCAGTCAGGGACAGTGCCAGGTCCTATACCTTGAAAGGGACCAACCTCAATTACTGGAAGTTCTTCTCAATTGCCCCAGGAAGCCAGGAGGCAAGGGAATAGAGCTACTGGCCAAAAAAACCAACAACCAATTAAAATAATGCACTTGAATGCTGAGGGTGTCAACAGCAAAAGAGATGGATACAGTAAAAAATTGGAGCTTGAAAATATCCTATGTGAAGAACAAGTTAATGTATGCTGTATTCAAGAAACACACTGCAGCAGCGATATAGCCTTTAAAATCAGAGGCTACCAGTGCTACCGATCAGATCGAAAAGACAGACGAAAGGGTGGAATTCTGACACTTGTTAAAAACAATATCACTGCTTGTCAGCTGGAAGTGTATATGGATGAAGCAGGATACCAGATGCTCCATCTAAAGACAGACAGTACAGAATTCCATCTCCTGAATTACTATTGCCCAAGTGATAGACCATTGGCACTAGACAATTCCAGAATAAGAAAGACTTATGGTGTGTTATGACTTCAACAGCCACTCTCAGAGCTGGGTCTATGATCATATGGACAAGAGAGGTGAGGAACTTGAGAGCTGGCAACATGAAAATAATCTCATTCTTATTAACCAGCCAACAGACTCACCAAATTTCCACTTGAGAGCATGACACACCTCCTCTACACCGGATCTGGCATTCCACTCATAAGGCCTTGAATTGAACAAAACGTGTCGATGGAAAGCAGCTTGGAGATAGTGACCACAGACCAGTATTTTTGGAAATCCACAGTGAATTTATCAAGGACAGCAGCACGCTTACTAGGTGGAACTATAAGAAGGCAGACTGGAGAATGTACCAGCATTTAACAAATGTTCTAGCTAAGGACATGAATGTGGAGAAAGACATCAATAAAGTAGTGAGTGAATTTAGTAGATGCATACTACATGCTGCTAGTGAATACCATGATGGGGGGGGATGGTGCGCAAAAAACTACAAACCCAACTGGAATAATGAAGGAAGAAGCTGCAAAATGAGATGGAAACATATAGACAGCAGGCAGAGAACAGACGTAGCCAAGAACACCACAACAAAAATCAGGAAACAAAAGCTAAATTTCAAAGAGCCAAGTTACAAGCCAGACGGAGCAGCTGGAAAGATATTAACAGTCTCTGAACCTTGAAAGAGACACTAGGAAATTATGGAAACTGGTAAAACAACTAAATGGTGAAGGTACAGGGAGAAGTGCAAGGATCACACTTTACAAAGATAGAAACATTTTAAAAGGTAAACATGCAGCTGATTACTTTGCAGATTCCTTTGCAAAAGACAAAATTAGTCAAAGTTAGCCCAGACAAACAACAGGAGGTTTGAGAGAACCAGTGAAAAATTGGACAAGGCGAACCTATACCTGAAGTCATGGAGGCACCAATCACAATGAGAGAACTGGAGCATGCAATATCCAAATTGAAAATGAAAAACTCCCCAGGAGCTGATGGAGTGTCCAATGAAATTATTAAAAACCTGGGAACTGCAGCAAGAGCAAAGCCACTGCAGATCTTCAATATAAGGTGGACCACAGGTAATGTTCCACATGCATAGAGGGAAGCAATAATGATACCACTCCTCAAATCAGGAAAAGATGGCAACACAGTCTCCAACTACAGGCCCATCAGCCTCACAAGCTGTCTATGCAAAACAATGGACTGCATTATCAATTTTAGGATGCAGTGGTACCTTGAAAGTGATAATCTTCTGGTATCGAAGCAAGCAGGCTTCAGATAGTGATACTCAACTGATCAGGCAATCTACTTCTCTCAAGAGATTGATACGCCTTCTAAGATCAGAAACTGGTACTAACAGCATGGATAGACCTCAGGAAAGCATTTGACAATGTTTGGAAAGAAGGACTCTTAAATAAATTGCAAAATTGCAGGATTTTCTCAAGAATGTATAAATGGGTAAAAGCATACCTGCATAATAGAAGAGCCAAGGTACATTTGGATGGTTGCAAGAGCAGGAAAGAGCAACTAAATTCTCCGGCAACCTATGTTGTTACTATGTTCTGGTAAAAATATGTCACCTGACACATATGAGAGTACACATCATTTAGAAAACTATAATTTTACGATGTTTTTCATGTGGTCGGAACAGCTCATTTCATACAAGTGCAAAGTATATTAGGGACTGTGGGTATTCAATCCTAGAGATAATGATTTTTTTTTAATGGGTTGTTGTTTTTTTGGGGTGGGGGGGGGGGCAGGGCAGGGCGGGGCGAGTGAATATGTAGACACTGAAACAAATCACAGTCATCACAACAAATTATTCTCTTTTTAAAAAATCTCTTTTGGACAGTGCCAGGTATTGCATCTAGTTATGTAGAGTGTATCAAATAATAAAATAAAAACAAAGACCTCAGCCTAAACAAGAAGAAGCAGAAGTAATGGTTGTTTGAAAGAAATATACATGGCCAAAATGCTGTATTAATATCAATTATGCAAAATTAAATGAAGATTGGCTGGTGCTCCAATGAGATCAAGAACATACTAGCACAGACCAAATCAACATTTACAAAAATAGAAAAAATTATATGCAATGAAGTAATATCAATGCATACACGAATTCAAGTGCTAAGATATTGTATTGAGCCTATCCTTCTTTATGGATACGAAGCATGGATATAAAAATTTCATGCACAAGATAAGTTGGAGACAACTGAGGTGTGGTTTTTAAGAAGACTGATGAAAAAAACTATGGGCAGCTAAGAAAACTAATGTAGAAGTCCTAACAGATGCTGGAGTAAAAGAAAAATTATAGCAAAATTAGAAGCAGACAATCAAGAGTTTTTGGGCATGTGATGAGAAAAGTAAAACTTGAACATTTAGTAGCCACCAAAAAGATCAAGGGCAGAAGATACAGAGGAAGGCAAAGAGAGAAATGTCTGGATGTGTTGTCACTGTGGCACAAAAAGAAGTCACCAACTGAACTTATTAACAACATAAGAGACAGACAGTTGTGGAGAAACATGATTGCCTATGCCACTCGGCATGGCACTTGATTGATTTATTGATTGATTTTATCAACTATCATGTTCTCACTGTGTATGTGTGCCAACTATCCTATTCTCACTCTGTACATTTGTCAATTATCATGTTCTCACTGTGTACATTTGTCAATTATAATGTTCTCACTGTGTATATTTATCAATTATAATGTTCTCACTTTATATTTGTCAACTATCCTGTTCTCATTGTGTCTATTGTCTTTCCCCAGGTGGTTTGTGATCCACTCTTGCCATTAAGAGAAGGGGTGATTGGAGCTCGAGCTTGCGTTCTAAAGCCAGATGTGTGGCCTCAGCTGTGCTATGACTGTGTCTGTACAGGATGTCCCTGACGTTTTCTATCCATCTTTTCCATGGTCTTCCTCTGGCTTCATACCCTGATCTCATTTGCTTATATGCTTGTATGGGCAACTTTTCGTGATACATTCTCATAATGTGGCCAAATCACTTGATCTGTTCTCTCTCTATGTAATCTGTACACGATATTATACCTATTCTTTCCCTGATATATTCATTTCACAATCTATCAAGCCTGGTGACCCCGGCAGCTTTCATCAAGCATTTAATCTCACATGTCACTATCTTTCTGTAATGTGAAGATGAGAGAGACCAGGTTTGGCACTGGTAACACAGTGTTTGTAGGAATATACTGTAGATCATTTGTCTCTTAACTTCCATCTCGATCTTGGGGTGAAGAAGTAGTGGTGACAGTTGGTATGTTACTGCATTTGCCTTTTGACATCTCATCTCTATTTCTCTATCGAGGCTTCCATTTTCTGTAAAAAATACTACTGAGATATTTGAACTCTGTTACTTATTTTACTCCTATATTGTATATCTGTATGTGTAGTGGGCTCGGGGTGTTCTGCATATTTTCCATCTTTTGTGTATTGATCTTCATGTTGCATTTTCTACATATTGCAGATAGTGAGCTAACGTGATTTTGTAGTTGTTCTTCGTTTTCGTATATGATGTTCTGATTGTCTGCAAGAAGTAGTTCATTTATTTCATTGTTTAGTTGCTCTGAGTTGTCTTGTTCTGAATTGATGACATTGCCCTCTGTACTTTTTGCCTCTTTTATTATTCTGTCTATGTATATATTCAATAGCAAAGGTGAGAGCATGCAACCTTGATGCACTCCCATTAACTCCCGCTCACTCTGTATATTCATCAACTATTCTTTTCTCACTCTGTATATTCATCAACTATCCTATTTTCACCTGTATATGTGTTAACTATATTGTTCTCACTGTGTATATGTGTCAACTATCCTGTTCTCACTGTAAACTACCATATTCTCACTGTGTATCTGTTTGTCAACTATCTTGTTCTCACTGTGTAGGCCTAAATGTATCAGCTATCCTGTTCTAACTGTGCATATTATAATTATAATATATGTCAACTATCCTGTTTTCAATATGTATATGTGTTAACTATCCTGTTTTCAGTTTGTGTGTATGTGTCAAAGATCCCATTTATGTATATGTATATCAACCATCCTGTTCACATTAGGTATATTTGTATAAACTATAATGTTGCCATTATTTATAAGTACATTCCCTATCTTGATCTCATGCATATGTGTATCCACTATCACAGACTCATTATGTATATATATATATATTTACTATCCATATGTATATTTACTATCCATATATTTGCAAAGTCTCAATGAAGGACTCTTCCACTGATGATAATATCTGGGAATATGTGTCCAAAGAGCGAGGTCCATGGAAGTCAATACTGCAGAAAGGTGCAGAGACATTTTAAACATTTCTGAAGGACAGGTTAGAGCACTAACGACTCACAATGCAAATCAAAGGTCATTGTAATGGAACAGTGACTGTGATTCATCCTACAATAAGCTCTACAGAGATACAAAGTGCCTTTAAACACACAAACCTGGTAAATAGCATATAAAAGATGAAACGGCTATTCATTCTTACTATAACAAAAAGAAAAATCTACCGTCATGTGAATGCTGAATTGAGACACCATTATCCTCCTCTAATAGAGAATATGAAGAAGTCTGCGAAAGTATTGGCAATGAAGGCTGTTGGGCATTATGTTTTCTCTGTGGAAGATCACATTATCATCAATAATTGTGCTACTTGATATTAAACTTTAATAAAAGATGAGTCAGATGATTTATGTGCAGTACATTTGTGAATCATGGTACAATTAGGAACATGGGTGCATGGGCCAAGAAAATATACATTTAAAATGATGAATATATCATGGGCATACAAGTCATTGACAAATCTAATGTCTGCCATATATATTATCTGCAGGGGAGCTATATATATGATCTATGTATGGCCTATGGCAAGGACAGGTCCATAGACCCTATTTGTTATTGTTCATATAACACTATTTCATTTAAGTTGTTACGACTAGCGAACTCCCTATCTTCGATACAGACAAACAATGGCATCTCAACAACTCCAGTTAATGGCTAAGTTCACAGCACAGAATTTCTTCGCAAAGAGTCAACCAAAAGTCAACAATATAGAATGTCCATCCCTAGAAAAAAGTCTGTGACAGCACACGAGGCGGAGGAATCCAAATGGATCAACAGCTCAAACGGCAAAACAGCAACGTGTGTGGCGCACAAGAGACAAGTTCTGGGCATAAGAATGAATATTAGCTGGCCACTGTGGAAAAGACTGGGACCTTACCACGTACATCCCAAAGCCAAGCAACGGATCAATAACACCTAAAGACTAGAAAACTATATACTAGAATAGGAACATGGAATGTTAAGAACACTACACCAGTCCGGGAAGCTAGAAAATTTAATATTGGAGGCAGAATCATTAGATGTAGATATTCTAGGAATAGCAGAGACAAGATGGAAAGATGCTGGATACACAAGAAAGGAAAATTTTAGTTTTATACAATCAGGTGGAGATTACCATAAACGAGGGGTAGGAATACTGATCAAGAAAGACATAAAAAAATATCAGGGGGTACTGGACATATAATAACAGAATGATGATGCTAAAGATAAAAGCAAAACCGTTTGATCTAGCCATTATACAAACATATGCACCAACTACAAATTACACTGAAGAAGAAATAGAACATTACTATGAAGATCTACAACAACTACTCAAACCAGTAAAATCAACAGACATTCTAATAGTCATGGGAGACATGAATGCAATAATAGGGAAAGGAAGACTCAACAACATTGTAGGGCATTTCGGACTAGGGACAAGAAATGACAGAGGAGAATGACTCATACAGTTCTGTGAGGAGAACAACATGATCATATGCAATACATTCTTTGAAAATAAAAATAGAAAATTATATACATGGAAAAGTCCTGGAGACAGAAAAAGGAACCAAATAGATTATATTATGATCAACAGATTCAGAAATATTGTCAAAAACATGAAAACATATCCAGGTGCAGATATCAACTCCGACCACAATCCAGTGCTGTGCAAAATACATGTCAAACTTAAAAAGATAGTACAAAGAAGAATTCAAGAACCACAGATAGATGCATCAGCACTAAAACAACCAGACAAACAACAAAAATACATTGTAGATGTAAGGAATAGATATGAACATCTAATGATAGAATGCATGGAACAATACAGAAGGGGAAATACAGAAGAGAAAATAGACAATAAATGGGACAGCCTAAGGAAAAGTATTCAAACAGCAAATAAAAATTTACCAATGCATACGTGTCAACTGCCCGTAAATTCCCGTAATTTTTATGGTTTCTTCCAAGCTGTACGGTTTTACGGGCATACACCGGCATTTATGGGTTTTTACGTGAATTTCTGCAGTTCTGTACGTTTTGGGTTTTTTTACTAAATTTAGTGGTGACACTGATATTTTAGTATATATTGTAGTCGCAACAGTGATTTGTGCGTAAAAGTGTCGTTTGCGGGTTTTATTTGATCTGGTCTCGGGGCGAAGTATTGTTGCAAACAATGCTTTTAATACACTACCCAGTACTTTAATTATTCTCTGTGTTGGGGGCGTTGTCTTTATACCGAACTTAGGGAATTTTTGTCCACGTGCATTGACAGTGTTACTCAGTGTATCTACAGTACACAAATACTAGTAACACATATATTTTGTTTCTAGGCCTACTATAATATACATCGTTTAATTTATATTGTAAGTTTTTGTTTGCCTCCTAGACCTAGGTAGTGTAGGTAGGCCTATAGTTAAATAATAGAATATGTTATTTGTTTATGTAGGCCTAAATCTGATCTTTAGACTTATCTTAAACCAGTATTTTATTGTCACGTTGTTTCTTTTTAGTAAAGTAAAGTAACCCATAGCATTTATTAATGCCGTAGGGGTGTGAGATGTTAGCGATCTCACATTTCACAGGCTCTGCAAATGAGGGCGGTAGCCATCTCCTCTCCCTCGCAGTCTTTACTTCCCGGATTAATCCGGTACCCATTTAAGGCTGGGTCGACCTGGGAGCCGTTGCGATCTGAAAACATTTCTGCCTCAGCTGGGGAATGAACCCAGGACCACTCATATGCGAAGCCAGTGCGCTAACGCGGCTTCTTTTTAGTAATTACAAACGGAAAATGATGCCGCTGACTGAAAATAAAGCCGTCGCTGCTATAGATGCACGATCCCTTCCGATCACAGGTGCACAATCTCCTTGAGTCGTAGTTGTATGGTCTCCGCCAATAATAGATGCATATTCTCCGCTATTCACAGATGCACGATGTCCGCTATTCATAGATGCACGATCCCTGCCGGTTAGAGCTGCACAATCTCCACGGGTCATAGTTGTACGACCTCCGCCGATAGCCGATGCACAATCTCCGCTATTCATAGATGCACGTTCTTCGCCGGTCATAGGTGCACATTCTTCACTGGTCATAGTTGCACGATCTCTGCCCGTCATAGATGCACAATCTCCGCCGGTCATAGGTGCATATTCTTCGCTGGTCATAGAGGCATGATCTCTGACAGTCATAGTTGCACGATCTCCGCCGTTCATAGATGCATGATCTCTGCCGGTCATAGATGCATGATCTCTGCCGGTCATAGATGCATGATCTCTGCCGGTCATAGATGCATGATCTCTGCCGGTCATAGATGCATGATATCCGCCGTTCATAGATGCAAATTCTCCGCCGTTTATAGATGCACATTCTCCGCCGGTCATAGATGCATGATTACTGCCGGCCATAGATGCACGATCTCTGCCTGTCATAGTTGTACGATTTCCGTTGATCATAAATGCATGATGTGCACTATTCATAGATAGTTGAAACTATAGTCAAACGCTTTATAGAGCACTCCAACAAGTTGTTATAGTTTCAAAGGGATCTAAGCATTTTGTTTTCAATAATGTTTTTCGTAATAAAGATACATAGGCCTAGTCTTTGTGTTTTATAATTTTCTCACACTATGACTGTTTATATTAAACAAAGGCAAACTACCCGTAAAAAAACCAAATGACATTTTTTTTTGCTTGCGCGCGGATGGAGCCCCCTCACCATTGTGTATGATTTTACGGTTTTTCATGCTCAATTACGGTTTTCCATAACGTTTTTTTATGGTTTTTCGGTCTCTACAGGTTGACAGGTATGCCAATGGGAAAAGCCAAGAAAAAACAAACATGGATGATAGATGAAATATTAGAGAGGATGTCAGAAAGAAAGAACCCCATCAAGGCCAGCACCGTGCCGTGGTGATGGGGCTTAGTTCAGCCATCAGGGGCTGGAAACTAAGACTGGTCGGGCAGTCCCATTTGAGCAGGACCATAGTCCTGCCCAAGTAAGCAGAGTGCTGAAGACGGAGGCATCCAGCCAAAAGGCGCACAGATAATCAGGAGCCACGCACAAAACACAATGGAAACATGTCTACATCTATAAATAGTTATGGTGCCTGCCCTGTGGCGGACGTTCAGGCAGGGACGGTGCCGGACCCTATACCTCGAAAGGGCCCAACCTCAGTTACTGAAAGTCCTTCTCAATTGCCTCGAGGAGCCAGGAGGCAAGGGAATAGAGCTACTGGCCAAACAAACTTTAAACGACCAATAAAAATAATGCACTGGAATGCTGAGGGTCTCAACAGTAAAAGAGATGGATACAGCAAAATATTGGAACTTGAAAATGTCCTCAGTGAAGAACAAGTTAATATATGCTGTATCCAAGAAACACACCTCAGCAGCGACATAGCCTTCAAAAATTAGAGGCTACCAGTGCTACCGATCTGACCGAAAGGACAGGCGAAAGGGTGGAATTCTGACACTTGTTAAAAACAATATCAGCGCATGTCAGCTGGAAGTATATATGGAAGGGGCAGAATACCAGATGCTCCACCTAAAAACAGACAGTGCAGAATTCCATCTCCTGAACTACTACTGCCCAAATGATAAACCATTGGCACTAGACACAATTCCAGATAAAGAGAGACTTATGGTGTGTGGTGACTTCAACAGCCACTCTCAGAGCTGGGGCTACGATCATATCGACAAGAGAGGTGAGGAACTTGAGAGCTGGCAGGATGAAAATAATCTCATCCTTATTAACCAGCCAGCTGACTCACCAACCTTCTACTCGAGAGCATGGCACACCACCTCTACACCAGATCTGGCATTCCACTCACCAGGCCTGGAATGGAACATCACACGTGTCGTTGGAAAGCAGCTTGGGGGTAGTGACCACAGACCAGTATTTCTGGAAATCCACAATGAATTTACCAAGGATAGCAGCACGCTCACTAGGTGGAACTATAAGAGGGCAGACTGGAAAATGTACCAGCATTTAACCAGTGTTCTAGCTAAGGACATGAACTTGGACAAAGACATCAATAGAGCAGTGAGTGAATTTAATAGATGTATACTACATGCTACTAGTAAAACCATACCCAGGGGGCACGCAAAAACTACAAACCCTACTGGAGTGATGAACTGGAAGAGCTGCAAAATGAGATGGAAACATCTAGACAGCAGGCTGAGAACAGACCTAGCCAAGAACATCATAACAAATATCAGCAAACAAAGGCTAAATTTCAAAGAGCCAAGTTACAAGCCAGACGGAGAAGCTGGAAAGAAAAAACAGAGTCGCTGAACCTAGAAAGAGATACTAGGAAATTATGGAAACTTGTAAAACAACTAAATGATGAAGGTACAGGGAGAAATACCAGGATCACACTTTATAAAGATAGAGACATTTTAACAGGTAAACATGCAGCTGATTACTTTGCAGATTCCTTTGCATAAGACAATAACATCAAAGTCAGCCCAGACAAACAACAGGAGGTTCGAGAGAACCAGCAAAACATTGGACAAGGCGAACCTATACCTGAAGTCATGGAGGCACCAATCACAATGAGAGAACTGGAGCATGCAATATCCAAATTGAAAATGAAAAACTCCCCTGGAGCTGATGGAGTGTCCAATGAAATGATTAGAAACCTGGGAATTGCAGCAAGAGCAAAGCTACTGCAGATCTTTAACACAAGCTGGTACACGGGTAATGTACCACAGGCGTGGAGAGAAGCAATAATGATACCACTCCTCAAATCAGGAAAAGATGGCAACACAGTCTCCAACTACAGGCCCATCAGCCTCACAAGCTGTCTATGCAAAACAATGGAACGCATTATCAATCTTAGGATGCAGTGGTACCTTGAAAGTGAAAACCTTCTGGTATCACAGCAAGCAGGTTTCAGACAGTGCTACTCTACTGAAGATCAGGCAACCTACCTCTCCCAAGAGATTGAGGATGCCTTCCAAGAAAAGAAACTGGTACTAGCAGCATGGATAGACCTCAGGAAAGCATTTGATAAGGTCTGGAAGGAAGGGCTCCTAAAGAAATTGCGAAATTGCAGAGTTAGCTCAAGAATGTACAAATGGGTAAAAACATACCTGCATAATAGAAGAGCCAGGGTACAATTAGATGGTCGCAAGAGCAAGAAAGTTCTACTGCGTCATGGAGTCCCCCAGGGAGGAGTCCTGTCGCCCACACTTTTCATGGTTTACATCAATGACCTAGTTGCTGAACTACCACACGGGATCAAAGTGGCAATGTATGCTGACGACCTGGTGATCTGGTGCACAGAAGAACATGCGACAGTGGCCACTAAAACAAATACAAAGAGCTATTGATGCCATAACCATATGGGCTAATAGATGGTGCGTCAGCATTAACACAGATAAGTGCAGCACTACACTTTTTACCCTCTCACCAAAACAAAAAGCTGGTCATATCAAAATAGATGGAGAGCTCTTGAAAGAAGACAAACAACCCACATACATCGGAGTTACTTTTGATGATAAACTGACATGGAAGCAGCACATAACCAAAGCAACAACAAAAGCCAGGAGGAAGTTAGCTATCCTGAGAAAACTAAGTGGAACCACATGGGGAGCCAGTGGGAATATACTCAGTAAAGTTTACCAGCAAGGCATAAGACCACACCTGGAATATGGTTCAGCAGCATGGTGTCCTGCATCAAACACCACATTACAAGATCTAGATAAAGTGCAAAACCAGGCACTTAGAATAATGTTGGGAGCAATGAAATCAACGCCCATAGCAGAGATGCAGAAAATGGGAAGAATGCAAACACTTGGCGAACGCAGAGACACAAAAGTACAAATTCAGGCAGAAAAGTTTCAGTGTATGCCAAGTCATCCAATGAAGGAAAGATTCCAAAATCTAGCAATGGGACGACTGAAAAGAAGCAGCTTTATCCATCAAGCTAAACGACTCCGCAGACAACTTACAGACCTACCTGAAGTTGACAGCCCCTTAAGGCCTGTACCAGAACAAACCCCGTGGAGTGAAAGGCATGGAATGCCAATATACATTCAGACCCATGTGAAAGGAATACAAAGCGAGGACGAACAGAACAGTGTGCAGCGAAGGACAGTCACCCTCAGTTTCCTGGATGAGGAATATCCACAAGATATATGGGTCAGAGTATACACAGATGGGTCAGCACAGAATGCCGTGAGGAATGGAGGTGCAGGTGTATATATAGAATATCCACACAAGCCTAGAGATACAATCAGAACACCGACAGGAAAATTCTGCAATAATTATGATGCAGAAATCCAGGAAATTAGTGTGGCAGCTGAAAAACTGCTGAACTCCAACTCTGACCTACAGCCTGTGGTATTCCTGACAGATGCAAGGTCAGTGCTTCAAGCTCTCCAGTCTGAAAAACTAACAGACTTGAATAAACTACTTAGCGAATTGTCTTACCAGTATAGGATAACCATGCAGTGGATACCCTCTCACTGTGGAATACCAGGAAATGAAAAAGCAGACCAACTGGCTAAGGAAGGTGCTGCCGAAGACCAACCAGATATACCAATCACCTACCATCAGAAAAAACAGATGATCAAGTCAATAAGAAAGCCACAAACACCAACACAAGATGACTATCATATTATGAACAGACCAGAACAAGTTATAATTCTACGTCTCAGAACAGGACACAACCGACTCCGCAGTCACATGTATACAAAGTTCAAGATTGGCAACACAGCCATGTGTACATGTGGACAGGCAGCACAGAGTGCCAAACATATACTTCAAGAGTGTTCTGAGCATGAAACGCTGAGGTGGACATATTGGCCAGAGGAAACAACACTGGAATCAAAACTCTATGGGACACTGTATGAACTACAAAAGACAGTGAGTTTTATTAAGAAGACAGAATTACAGATATAGACATGTTTCAAGTGAACGAAAGAAGAAGAAGAAAGAAAGAAAACTAAAAATACCCCAAAATACTCAATTATAGAAATGGAGATACGTAACATGTGCAGAACAGTGAAAAAACAATGGTTAGAAACAAAATGCAGTGAAATAGAGGAGATGTCCATACAACAGAAGACAAAACTAATGCATAAGGAGATAAGGCTGATCACAAATAAGAAAAATCCTATAAATGGGGGTGGGTGCATTAAAGATAAAAATGGAAAAATAATATTTGATAAAATAGAAGTACTTACAAGATGGGCAGATTATGTGACAGAACTGTTTGACGACCAACAGAACAAAAAAACCTACAATATACAACAACGACGGTCCAGCAATACTGAAAGCAGAAGTAGAACATGCAATAAAATCAATAAAATGTGGAAAGGCTGCAGGATCTGACAACATAACAGCAGACATAATAAAAACTCTAAATGATTTTGGTGTAGATACTATCACAGAACTTTGCAATGGCATATATGAATCAGGCCACATACCTAGAGACCTAACAACATCAATATTCATACCACTACCTAAGAAGCCCAGGGTTGTGGACAATACAGAATATAGAACAATAATTCTAATGAGTCATTTAACTAAAATACTCCTCAAGATAATACATGATAGAATTAAGAACAATATAGACAAGGAGGTCGGTGAAGAACAATTTAGTTTTAGGAAAAACAAAGGAACCAGAGATGCTATACTGGGTATCCGACTAGTGATAGATAAATATATAGAAGTCCAAAAAAATATATAGATTTGTTTCATAGATTACAGCAAGGCCTTTGACAGAGTCCAACATGAAAAATTAATCAAATGTCTTCAAGAAATAAGCATAGATGGAAAATACATCAGACTAATTAGAAATATATATTGGGAACAAACTGCATCAATAAGATGTGAAAACTCACCATACATAGAAATAAGAAGAGGGATAAGACAAGGCTGCATTTTATCACCAAGCCTATTTAATATCTACACAGAGAATATCTTTAAATATATAGAAGGAATGCCAGGACTCAAGATCAATGGGAAAATAGTAAACAACCTGAGATATACAGATGACACTTGTTCTTTTAGCAGAAAGTGAACATGAACTACAAAGACTAATAGACCAAGTCAATAAATCAAGTAATGAATATGGGCTGGATATAAATATCCAAAAAACAAAAACCATGATAATCAGCAAAGACACAGAAGAACAAGAACTAAACATAAACATACATGCACAGAAACTACAACAAGTAAAGCATCATCAATATGTTGGACACATTGTCACAAATGATGTGAAACAGAAGTTAAAAGGAGACTAGGAATGGCTAAAAGTACCTTCAATGACATGAGGAAAATATTAACATCTAAACAAATTACAAAAAAGTTAAAAATGAGAATTATAAAATGCTATATCTATTCTATATTAATGTATGGCTCAAAAACATGGACACTAAATAAACAATTAGAAGACAGAATTGATGCCTTTGAGATGTGGGTATATAGAAGAATAGGAAATATAGAAAAACGAGAATGCAGTGGCATGGGGAATTTAAATAATTTTAATGCAGCGTTTAAGGTTAAGTCACTTTCCCACTGATAATCAAGTTCTGGTTTCCAGCCCACTTATTATTCATGGTGTGAAATAAAAATTACTTCAGTCAATCACCCAGCTTGCCAGTGAAATTATGTAAGTTTATGTCAGTGTAATCATTAATGTGGAAGTCAGCAAGTAAGACATGGTCAGTAAAACATTAACTGATTCCCCTTAGAGTGCCGCGGAGTTGCTTCTATGTGCTGAACCCTAGAGCGGCGCGTAGTCGCTTTTTTTAATGTGTATCGTTGCGATCGATAGTGCATTTTTAGTTTCCACCGGATCTATAAAAAAACCATGACCATTGCGCAGATCTGTGGTTTAGCTTCCATTTTATTTTTTCAATCGAGTGAACGGACGTAGGACTAAATTTGTACAAATTTTTTAGATTTATCGAAATTTTAGACCTAGTTTTTGAAATGGAAGATATTATTCGTATGTATACTGATGTGACCGGCCGCAGTTACGATGGAAATATGCACGATGCATGTGATTTACATGCTGTAGAAGATGTTGAAAGCGACGTTGAAGTTCCTATATTCAATTTCGATAGTGATTCGGACCACGAGGACGAAATTAGCGACACTAATAGTAGCATCATGAATGACTACTGGAGTGACCAAATTGTTCCTGTGGAAGTCGAGAACTTTATTGAAAACGTTGGCCCTGTGCATGATCTTGATGCGAATGCTACTCCGTTCGATTACTTTAGTCTCATCGTCAATGAGGAGTTTTATCAATTTGCAGCAGATCAGACCAATTTGTATGCAACACAGCATCAAGAACTAGCAGGAAAAGAAGACACGTACTGGTCACCCGTAACTGCCGGCGAAATAAAACATTTTTTCCATATTTACATCGTGATGGTTATACATGTATTGCCTGAGTATAGCATGTATTGGAGTACAGGTGACAGGCTACATGTTTCAGGTATATCATCATGCTTGGAGAAAAATAGATTTGAGAAAATATCCCAATATTTTCATCTGAATGATTCTTCTAGGCAACATCCCAAAGGCCACAAAGATTATGATCCCCTATATAAAGTCAGACCATTTCTGGATATGGTCAAATGGAATATTGCTTCTGTTTTCTCTCCTGGAAAGAACATAAGCATTGATGAAGCTATGATAGCTTACAATGGTCGTCTTTCCTTCAAGCAGTACATCAAGGTAAGCCACATCCATGGGGGATCAAGGTCTGGTGTGCAGCCGACTCTGCAATAGGTTATCTGTTAGACTTTGATGTCTATGTTGGCAAAGTTCTGGAACCAATGCCAAATGGATCTGGACATTATGTTGTCACTAAATTATGTCAACCTTTCTTTGGAAAGAATCACCATATATTTTATGACAATTATTTTTCCTCTGTTCAGCTGGCAAATGATATGTTGCTAAACAAATCATACTCATGTTCCACGATACGGCCAAATCGCAAGGTATGGCCAGATGCTTTCAAACCTAAGAGTACCAAATCTATGAAGCGAGGTGATGTGCAGTATAGGCAGCATGGTAACACAGTGGCCACTGTTTGGAGAGACAAGAGATTTGTATCCATTCTGAATACAAACACAACACCAGGTCTCACAACTGTGGCACGTAGTACCCCACACGGAAAAATAGATTTACAGATACTATCCCCGGTGGCTGTCTACATCAGTCTATGGGAGGAGTAGACAGCTTCGACCAACTCTGTTCCTATTACCCTGTGGGCAGGAAATCTGTCAAATGGTGGAGGTACATGTTTTGCTTCCTCCTGCAAACTGCCATCATCAATAGCTCCATTATTAACTCTTGTTCCCATCGACCCCACCCGAAGGAAAAGAATGTTGCGCAGATAGCCTTCCGATTGAGTTTGAGCTCAGCTTTCTTAAGTGGCAACATATCGAAGAAAAGGAAGGCTCCCACCAATCATGCTGCAACTTCGGGTGTCGGTAACAATGACCTGCTTGAGCACAGGCTTATTTGTATGGTAGGGAACAAAAGGGCATGTTTCTGGTGTGTGAAGAACCGGCAGCATGGGAGCAGAAACAGGGCACATGAGACAGTCTATGGTTGTAGTTTGTGTCAGATTCGACTGGGCAAAGGAGAATGTTTCTCGCAGTATCATGCAACATTGACAAGTTGACTACTGATGAGTCCAGATACTTTTCCTGTGCTGAAAATGTAAGTTACAAATTTTTTTCCCCTCATTATTCTAACTTTAACAGTTTATTTTTTGGAATGTATAAGTGTTTGATTATTGTTGGTATAGTTTCCTGTGAGACTGTTCATTTTTCTGTTTATCTGCAAAGTCTGAGTGTGATAGGACAGACAGTTTTAAAGAAAATGCATTTTTAATATCATCATATCAACAATTTGGAGGAGTTATGCCCCTTGTGTTAGGGATGGGGGATTGACAATTGGGAAATCTCATAGGGGTGATAGGGTTAATGTGGGAGTCTAAAGCAAGTCTGCCACTGAAAATTTATTTTTTGGAAGTCTACGGGTGAGTCTCTGTAAGTGAAATACTAATTTTTAAATCTGTAAGTAGCCTAAATCTCTGTCAGTCAGACATTAATGTGGAAATCTGTACATCAGTGAGAGATTTATGTGGATGTCTGCAAGTAATTTTGTCAGTGAAACAGTAATCTAGAAGTCTGCAAGCTAGTCTCTATCAGTGAAACATTAATGTGGAAGACTGTGACAGTGAGATATTAATATGCAAGTCTGCAAGTAAGTGTGACAGTGAGATATTAATGTAGAAGTCTGTATGTAAATCTCTGTCAGTCAAACATTAATGTGGAAGTCTGTGACAGTGAGATATTAATGTAGAAGTCTGTATGTAAATCTCTGTCAGTCAAACATTAATGTGGAAGTCTGTGACAGTGAGATATTAATGTAGAAATCTGTATGTAAATCTTTGTCAGTCAAACATTAATGTAGAAGTCTGTGACAGTGAGATATTAATATGCAAGTCTGCAAGTAAGTCTGTGACCCTGAGATATTGAAATGACATTCTGCAAGCAATTCTCTATCAGTGAAACATTAATGTGGAAGTCTGTGACAGTGATATATTAATATGGAAGTCTGCAAGTAAGTGTGACAGTGAGATATTAATGTAGAAGTCTGTATGTAAATCTCTGTCAGTCAAACATTAATGTGGAAGTCTGTGACAGTGAGATATTAATATGCAAGTCTGCAAGTAAATCTCTGTCCATGAAATATTAATGTAGAAATATACCATTAAACCTCTGTCAGTGAGACATTAACTGATTCCGCCTAATGAATCTCATGAGTCGTTAGGTTCTATGAGGTCCATCAATCTATCTTATATGAGACTATTAGCATTTGTGACATTTGTTTAGTCATTTTTAGAGAATTGGACTAACCAGAAGTACTTCAGACAGGAAGTAAACACTTTCTTTATGAAATTGAAAGAGCATGGAAGAATATTACATCAAATTTATGTGTTTTATATCATTTTTTGTTTCATCTACTTCACTATTCTTATAATGGCAAGTATTTTGGAAAATGGAGGTTTGTCATCAACACAACGTGTGCATGCGATTGCTTTCAGTCCCTTTTAATTTGTTAATAATTAAGAATATAAACTCCAGTTAACATTTAGGCCTATTAGTTAGACCTAGGAAGGTTTTGTATTAATATTAATATTAGGGACAGCAATGTGAAAGTATGAAAGTTAAATAATCAATGAAGAAGAATATAGTGTACCTACCTTTTTCCCTTTAACATTCAGTGCTGTACTTCTACTATCTGCATTCGGCCTAATCATTGATCTATAATCTAATACACTGTGAATAGGTGATAGAGTGACTGCTGTTGAAGATAACTGTGAATCAGCAATTTGGAATGAATTACCAGATGAAATTGTGACAATATCTATAGAAGGTTCCAGAGATCTGTGAAGGTCAAGACATAAATAATGAACACATATGATGCAAAAAACACATTACATTTATTATTTTTATTAGTGTATAAATTAGAACAATAGGCATAAGTACTTTCATTGACATACATATGGAGTACATCATCCAACTAGACTTTCATTGACAGACATGCATCACTAAACTGGACCCTCATTGACAGACATACATAACCATACTGGACTTTCACTGACAGACATACATCACTAAACTGGACCTTCATTGACAGACATGCATCACCATACTGGACCTTCATTTGGCAATGCATTTCTATATGTTTCACCTCATCACTATTTCTATATGTTTCACCTCATCACTATTTATATATATTTCACCTCATCACTATTTCTATATGTTTCACCTCATCACTATTTCTATATATTTCACCTCATCATAATCATCATCATCAAGTGCCATCTTCGCAACGAAGGTTGGCTGCAACGTATCTCCAACATCTCCTGTCTCTTGTCTTGGTGGTGCACTCTGCTAGACTGTAACCTGTCCATCGTGTAATGTTACTCTCCCACTTGTATCTCTGCCTACCTCTTGCTCGCTTCCCTTTGACTTTACTCTCAAGTAAGGTCTTCAATAGGGTGTCATGTCTTTTAATGTGTCCAAAGTATTTTATTTGCCTGATCTTTATTTCTCTTAGTAGTTCTTTCTTCATATTAAGTGTCTTTAGCACCTCTTTATTTGTTTTCTTCTCTTTCCATGATGTTCTCCCTATTCTTCTATATACCCACATCTCAGAGGCATCAATTTTGTCTTCTAATTGTTTATTTAGTGTCCATGTTTCTGAGCCATACATTAATATGGAATAGATGTAGCATTTTATAATTCTCATTTTTAACTTGTTTGTAATTTGTTTAGATATTAATAATTTCCTCATGTCATTGAATGTACTTTTAGCCATTCCTATTCTCCTTTTAACTTCTGTTTCACATCTGCCATCATTTGTGACTATGTGTCCAGGATATTGATACTGTTTTACTTGTTGTAGTTTCTCTCCCTGTATGTTTATGTTTACCTCCTGTTCTTCTGTGTATTTGCTGATTATCATAGTTTTTGTTTTTTGAATGTTTATATCCAGTCCATATTCATTACTTGATTTATTGACTTCATCTATTAGTCTTTGTAGTTCATGTTCACTTTCTGCCAAAAGAACAGTGTCATCTGCATATCTAATGTTGTTTATTATTTTCCCATTGATCTTGAGTCCTGGTATTTCTTCTATATTTTTAAAGATATTCCCTGTGTAGATATTAAATAGGCTTGGTGATAAAATTCATCCTTGTCTTACCCCTCTTCTTATTTCTATGTATGTAGAGTAGCTGTTTTCACACCTTATTGATGCAGTTTGTTCCCAATATATATTTCTAATCAGCCTGATGTATTTTCCATCTATGCCTATTTCTTGAAGACATTTGATTAATTTTTCATGTTGGACTCTGTCAAAAGCCTTGTTGTAGTCTATGAAGCAAATATAGATACTTTTTTGGACTTATTTACTTATTTATCTATCACTAGCCAGATACTCAGTATAGCTTCTCTGGTTCCTTTGTTTTTCCTAAAACCGAATTGTTCTTAATTCTTTCATGTATTATCTTGAGAAGTATTTTAGTTAGATGGCTCATTAGACTTATTGTTCTATATTCTGTACAGTCCACAGCCCTGGGCTTCTTAGGTAGTGGTATGAATATTGATGATGTTAGGTCTTTAGGTATATGGCCTGTTTCGTAAATGTCATTGCAAATTTCTGTGATAGTATCTACACCAAATTCATTTAGAGTTTTTATTATTTCTGCTGTTATGGTGTTAGAGCCTGCAGCTTTTCCACATTTTATTGAATTTATTGCATGTTCTACTTCTGATTTCAGTATTGCTGGTCCATCATTGTTGTGTATTGTTGGTTTTTTGTTCCGTTGGTCGTCAAAACAGTTCTGTTACATAATCTGCCCATCTTGTGGGTGCTTCTGTTTTATCAAATATTATTTTACCATTTTTATCTTTAATGCAGCCACCCCCATTTATAGGATTTTTCTTATTTGTGATCAGCTTATCTCCTTATGCATTAATTTGGTCTTATGGACATATTTCTGTTGTATGGACATCTCCTCTATTTCACAGCATTTTGTTTCTAGCCATTTCACTATTCACTATTCACTTCATCACCTCATCACTATTTCTATATATTTCACCTCATCACTATTTCTATACATTTTACTAATAAAAAAGGGATAACTAGAAGTCTACTCATGGATGGATGTAAATAGTAGATAGCCATTTTTAAAGTCATTGTTAAGTGATGTTTTGTCTGTACAATAATGGTACATGCTGGACACTTTTACATTGTGATGTTATGTTTGTCTGCACAATGATGGTGCATGCTGGACGAAATTGTGAAATAATATTTGTCTGCACTATGATGGTGCATGCTGGACACTTGACATTGTGATGTCAAGTTTGTCATCACTATGATGATGCATGAAGGACACTTGACATTGTTATCAACAGTAGTGTCAAGCTGCAAGACAATGCCATAATTATTTTACTTTCTATCCTACTTTTAAGTTTTTAATTTCAGCCATGCTCACAAAAAGTCACCCTCATAAAATAAGTAATTCTCATAAAATAAGTCACCCTCAACAAATTGTTGTCTATAGCTAAAACGTCTAAAACTTTTGTCATCCTCACCTGTGATGGATAGCTATTACAGCTATCGGCCTAATTTATGTACGGTCATCTTTGCACACACCAACGTTATACAACACAAGTCTGAAACTTAGTGACTATTGTCATCTTTGCTTGCAATGGACTGCTATTATAATTTCTTTTAAACACCAAAAGTGATGCAAAAACACAATTCTGAAACTATTATTACACCCCCCCCCCCATCTTAAACTCTATACATCTTTGTCTCAAAGGAGGCAGAAGCTGCATTGCTTCCTTATCAGTAAAATGCAGCGATACAGCAGCCATTTCACTAATATACAATGAACCAGCAGAGTGATGTCAAAACTTCTAAAAAATTATGATCAGATTATTATTTACAAAACTATGAGAGCTGTGAGCACTGGTAGAGTCACATTCAGGCAAAGAACTAAAGTATAAAATAAAGCACTGAGACTTATCACAGAATATCATGCTCTCAGACTCATCACAGGAGCTATGAAGACCACACTAATACCGGAAATGCAGAAATTTAATGGGTTGCAGACACTGACATACACAGAGATACCAAAAGCCTAATCCAGATATACTAGCTAGATAATGCTCCCCATAAAGGAAAGATTAGATAATCTAGCAATGAAACAAAACATAGCTTTGTCCGCCATGGAAAAGTGCTAAGCAGGCTTTATCAAACAGGTATACCATCAAACACATCACCAGAAAAAAATCACTTCTACAATCATAGAAGTAACAAAAGCAGAAATAACTGAAGTAGCCATAAAAGTAACAAAAGCAGAAATAGTTGAAGTAGTCATAAATGTAACAAAATCAGAAATAGTTGAAGTAGTCATAAAAGTAACAAAATCAGCAATAACTGAAGTAGCCATAGAAGTTATAGTAGCAGCATTGGTAGAAGTAGCCATATATGTAATAGCAGCACCAACATTTAAAGCATTGTTGGAACTAAAGAAGCAGTAACAGTTGAAGTAGAAGTAGGCTACTTGGTGTGTAGTCATGTTAAACTGCGGAGAAGTATCAATTGGGGATTTAGCAACACAAGTATCAGTTGGTGATGTAGCAACACAAGTATCAATAGGTGATGTAGCATCACAAGTACCAATAGGTGATGTAGCAATACCGAAACCAGTAAAATATGTAGCAACGCCAGTATCAGTAAGTCATGTAGCAACACCAGAACCAGTAGGTGATGTAGCAACACATGTACAAGTTGGTGATGTAGCAACACTAGTACCAGTAGGTGATGTAGCAACACTAGTACAAGTAGGTGATGTAGCAACACTAGTACCAGTAGGTGATGTAGCATCACTAGTACCAGTAGGTGATGTAGCAACACATGCACCAGTAGGTGATGTAGCAACACTAGTATCAGTAGGTGTTGTAGCAACACATGTACCAGTAGGTGATGTAGCAACAAATGTACCAGTAGGTGATGTAGCAACACTAGTACCAGTAGGTGATGTAGCAACACTAGTACCAGTAGGTGATGTAGCAACACTAGTACCAGTAGGTGATGTAGCATCACTAGTACCAGTAGGTGATGTAGCAACACATGTACCAGTAGGTGATGTAGCAACACTAGTATCAGTAGGTGTTGTAGCAACACATGTACCAGTAGGTGATGTAGCAACAAATGTACCAGTAGGTGATGTAGCAACACTATTACCAGTAGGTGATGTAGCAACACTAGTACCAGTAGGTGATGTAGCAACAACAGAACCAGTAGGTGATGTAGCAACACTAGTACCAGTAGGTGATGTAGCAACACTAGTACCAGTAGGTGATGTAGCAATACATGTATCAGTTGGTGATGTAGCATCACAATACCAGTACGTGATGTAGCAACACAAGTATCAGTAGGTGATGTAGCAACAAATGTACCAGTAGGTGATGTAGCAACACATGTACCAGTAGGTGATGTAGCAACACTGGTACCAGTAGGTGATGTAGCAACACATGTATCAGTAGGTGATGTAGCAACACATGTATCAGTAGGTGATGTAGCAACACATGTATCAGTAGGTGATGTAGCAACACATGTATCAGTAGGTGATGTAGCAACACTGGTACCAGTAGGTGATGTAACAACACATGTACCAGTAGGTGATGTAGCAACACATGTACCAGTAGGTGATGTAGCAACACATGTATCAGTAGGTGATGTAGCAACACATGTATCAGTAGGTGATGTAGCAACACTAGTACTAGTAGGTGATGTAGCAACACAAGTAGCAATAGGTGATGTAGAAACACATGTATTAGTTGGTGATGTAGCAATACATGTATCAGTTGGTGATGTAGTACTAGTAGGTGATGTAGCAACACATGTACCAGTAGGTGATGTAGCAACACTAGTATCAGTAGGTGTTGTAGCAACACATGTACCAGTAGGTGATGTAGCAACAAATGTACCAGTAGGTGATGTAGCAACACATGTACCAGTAGGTGATGTAGCAACACATGTAGCAGTAGGTGATGTAGCAACACTAGTTCCAATAGGTGATGTAGCAACACTAGTACTAGTAGGTGATGTAGCAACACTGGTACCAGTAGGTGATGTAGCAACACATGTACCAGTAGGTGATGTAGTACTAGTAGGTGATGTAGCAACACATGTACCAGTAGGTGATGTAGTACTAGTAGGTGATGTAGCAACACATGTACCAGTAGGTGATGTAGTACTAGTAGGTGATGTAGCAACACATGTACCAGTAGGTGATGTAGCAACACTAGTATCAGTAGGTGTTGTAGCAACACATGTACCAGTAGGTGATGTAGCAACAAATGTACCAGAAGGTGATGTAGCAACACATGTACCAGTAGGTGATGTAGCAACACATGTAGCAGTAGGTGATGTAGCAACACTAGTACCAGTAGGTGATGTAGCAACACTAGTACCAGTAGGTGATGTAGCAACACATGTACCAGTAGGTGATGTAGTACTAGTAGGTGATGTAGCAACACATGTACCAGTAGGTGATGTAGTACTAGTAGGTGATGTAGCAACACATGTACCAGTAGGTGATGTAGTACTAGTAGGTGATATAGCAGCACATGTACCAGTAGGTGATGTAGCAACACATGTACCAGTAGGTGATGTAGTACTAGTAGGTGATGTAGTACTAGTAGGTGATGTAGCAACACTAGTATCAGTAGGTGATATAACACCACTAGTACCAGTAGGTGATGTAGCAACACATGTACCAGTAGGTGATGTAGCAACACATGTACCAGTAGGTGATGTAGTAACACATGTACCAGTAGGTGATGTAGCAACACATGTACCAGTAGGTGATGTAGCAGCACATGTACCAGTAGGTGATGTAGCAACACATGTACCAGTAGGTGATGTAGCAACACATGTACCAGTAGGTGATGTAGCAGAACATGTACCAGTAGGTGATGTAGCAACACATGTACCAGTAGGTGATGTAGCAACACATGTACCAGTAGGTGATGTAGCAACACTATGTACCAATAGTTGATGTAGCAGCACATGTACGAGTAGGTGATGTAGCAACACATGTACCAGTAGGTGATGTAGTACTAGTAGGTGATGTAGCAACATATGTACCAGTAGGTGATGTAGCAGCACATGTACCAGTAGGTGATGTAGCAACACATGTACCAGTAGGTGATGTAGTACCAGTAGGTGATGTAGCAGCACATGTACCAGTAGGTGATGTAGCAACACTAGTATCAGTAGGTGATATAACACCACTAGTATCAGTAGGTGATGTAGCAACACTACTATCAGTAGGTGATGTAGCAACACTACTATCAGTAGGTGATGTAGTAACACTAGTATCAGTAGGTGATGTAGCAACACTACTATCAGTAGGTGATGTAGCAACACATGTACCAGTAGGTGATGTAGCAACACATGTACCAGTAGGTGATGTAGCAACACATGTACCAGTAGGTGATGTAGCAGCACATGTACCAGTAGGTGATGTAGTAACACATGTACCAGTAGGTGATGTAGCAGCACATGTACCAGTAGGTGATGTAGCAACACATGTACCAGTAGGTGATGTAGTACCAGTAGGTGATGTAGCAACACTAGTATCAGTAGGTGATATAACACCACTAGTACCAGTAGGTGATGTAGCAACACTAGTATCAGTAGGTGATATAACACCACTAGTACCAGTAGGTGATGTAGCAACACTAGTATCAGTAGGTGATGTAGCAACACTAGTACCAGTAGGTGATGTAGCAACACTAGTATCAGTAGGTGATGTAGCAACACTAGTACCAGTAAGGGATGTAGCAACACTATCAGTAGTTGATGTAGCAACACATGTACAAATAGGTGATGTAGCAACATAAGAACCAGTAGGTGATGTAGCAACACTAGCACCAGTAGGTAATGTAGCAACACAAGTAAAATAGGTGATGTAGCAACACATGTATCAGTAGGTGATGTACTAAAACTAGCACCAGTAGGTGAAGTAGCAACATCAGAAACAGTATGTGATGTAGCAACACAAATAGAAGTAGGAAATGTAGATCAATAAAAGCTAATACTGCTGTTAAATTGTATGAAAATAGTACTTATGTAGGAAGCAGGTAGCGAAGTATTACTGAATCACACAACTAATACACTATCACTGTCGGATGCTCATGTGAAATAATAATACACACAATACTACACAGGATATAATCATACAAATAATAATACACATAACGTAATTAACATTTTGACCAAAAGGCCTTTGTAAATATAAGCACATAATATCAAAAGACAACGAGTAGAAGTGCCAACGCACGTATCTGAGAAAAATGTGGATGTGAGAAGCAGGAAGGATATGAATAGGAAGTATGTAAAATATGTGAAAACAAGATGAACAAAGAGATTAGGGAACAAAATTAATAAACAAAGACCACACCAACTGAGAACTAGACAAAAGAGTAGTCGGACATGAGTTCAAATGGCTTGAGGGTACTTAAAGTTAAAGTTAAGAGGATTTTCGAGAGCTTACCTAGATCTATCATTGGTGGTGCAGGATCTGATGGTAGTGATCTGAATATCAAGAAAGCCATGGTGGCCATCATCATTGAAATGTGTGGCAACCGGAGTGGGTGTACAGTGCATGATGGCATGAAGATGGTTACAGAAGCAGTTGCTCAATCTTGAGCCAGTTTCATTTATATACTGCAGCGTTTATATATGATCACATAAATGACATTACATGATTCACAAGTAAAGGCCTTTTGAATGGTGAAAGTGGCTTTGAAAAATGAAACATAGGGCATCTGAACCACATAAAGACGTGTAGCAATGACAGAGTGAGCAATGAACAGTACCGAATTAGTCATAACAGAAGACATAAGGTGGTTGTGGGCCACGGCATCCTTAAGATATCCTTGCCTATCATCATCAGGTGCTGTGCTGGCTGGCTGGCATAGGCGATCATGGCTCTCCAAAGCTCTTTGTCTCCAGTATTATGTATCAAGCTCACTGTTGTTTCCCTGCCATGCCAGGTTGTCAAACTGTCTGATATTTTCTCACGTTGTCGCCCTCTGTCTCTGTTTTCTTTATCTTGCCGGTTGTGACTGTTCTCCAAACCTTCTTGTCTCATGAAGTGGCCAAAAAATGAAGATTGTCTATTTCTTATATTATACTTTAAGGGCTTTTTTGCATTTGACTCTTTCAATACCTCCACATTAGTTTTTCTGGCAGTCCATGATATTCTCAGCATTCTTCTATAGAAGCAGTAAAAACGAGCACAGGTACATCCAATAATTTCCAAATTCACTCAGGAGTGAGACAGGGTGTGAACTATCCCTACTGTTCATAACATACATAAATCACATCTGCAAAATAGCAAAGACAATGGAAGAAAACAATCTGAAGGATAACTTAAATTAATTGCTATTTGTAGATGACCAAGCACTAGTAGCATTATTAGAAGAGCAACTACAAAGACAAATAGACAGGTTACATCAAACATGCCAAACCTTTAACATGAAGATAAATATAGAAAATACCAAAGTAATGAAGATAGAAAGAACAGAAAGAAACAACAATATATATATTTGAAAGATTTCAAATATCAGTATTTGAATAAATCACGAATTCACATACCTAGGAAGCAATATAACAACAGACTGCAAGAGCACACAAAAAATACACACTAGATGTAGTAAAGCATATCAAGCTCTATGGAAAATGACACTAATCTTCAAAAACAAAAATGTAGATTTTAACACTAAAATAATACTATTCAAAATGATTATTATGCCAATGCTGTGCTATCAAAGCCAAACATGAACAACAAAAGCACAATAGAAATGTAAACTTGTGACAGTTGAAATGGTATGCTTTCGTAGAATCCTAGGAATACCACTAAGAGACAGAGTGTGGAATGAGGACATTACACAAAGAACTAGCACCACCCCAATCTTAGAATATATTAAGAGACAACAGATCAAATGGTTTTCACACATCAGCAGACTACCATCAGACAGCATACCACAGCAAGCTATGCTGCACAGATACAGTGAAGGCAGACATAGAGGCTGACCATGAAAATGATGGACCACCGAAATAAAATAGGCTAAATATTCCACAATATACTTAGCACACACAAGGGCCATCATCATAAAACTCTTCTACCCTTGACGCTGAAAGTCAACAAAGGGTTTATAGAACAGAGAGATAGATGAGCATCCGATAGCGATAGTGTGCTAGTTGTTGTTCAGTAAGACTTCATTACCTGTTTCCTACGTAAGTAGGAGATGTAGCAACACTAGTACCAGTAGGAAAGCAATAATAGTGATAATAATAAAAATAATGATGATTTGAACTGCCTGACCTGTAAGATGTACCTTCAATGCCTGTGTCCTTGTCTACAACTGAAATATATACAAGGAGTCATTACTTTAAAAATTCCTACTCCAGTGGTGTTTCTCTAAGTGCAAATTCATTATAAAAACAAACATACCATGTATGTATCTATACACTCAAACTTACATGAAGTTTAATGTCACAAAAATGGATTGACTAAAGAGATTATCAATGAGACCTACCCTCAATCCCCCAGAAACCACTGGATAATCCCCTAGGAAGCATTAATACATTCAACCACACATTGACATTACAATGTGGATGGCCAGCTTTCAAACCATGACCAAGTTTAACCATGTTGCATTACTAAGAGATGCCTACTAACTACTCTACCTAGTCAAATATTTAGACATTCATTGCCTATTGTCTCATATATCCATATGGTAGGCCCAATCAAAACATTCTTCTTTTATTTGGCTATGTTAACTATAGCTCTTGAATATGATATTCATAATTATCTTAGTAGTGTGACTTATCAGTCTGATTCCCCAATCAGGCAACTCCTTGGAGTAGAGATGATGATTAGTTCAGCCAACAGAGGCTGGAACTAAGATTGGTCAGCTCATCCCTGACATCAAGCAGAGCCACAGTCCTGCAAAAGCAAAGACGGTCCTTAAATCAGACACCAGGCTGAGATGCACATCAGCAACCATGGAATCATGACTAGATAACATGTCTTCACAACAAACAAACAAAATATAAATTTTATTCTTATAGAAACAACAGGTTCTACACTAGACTTAGGCAATGCTCAATTAGGCCTACTATATTACAGTTAACATTCCAATAATTTGTACAAATTGTAGATTCTGATGAAGAAATTTAATTATTTTTCACATAGGCTTAGTCCTACGTACAATGCTTTTATGTAGACACAAAAATAATCCAAATTATTCAGTCAGTAATAAGAGAAACTTCTAGAAGAGATAAATAATGAAATAAACATGAAGCCCGGCAATTATAACATTGCCAATGTCACATAATAAAGCATGACACACTCATGCAGGCCAGCACACATGCATGAACATATACATACACACATGCAGGCAAGCACATGTGCACGAACACATATGAACAATAATCAAAATGGCTGTTTATTAATTACAACAGATATCAGAAAATGGAACCAAAATATTCTTGAAATCTAGCTTACATAAAAATTATGTTGGAAAACAGAAATCATAAAATATTGCAAATGTTCAACTGTGAATTCGGAACTATCGGCTTACATAACTATAGATTACATTAAACTCTGAATTACATTTAACTTAAAATTACATTTAATTTAGAATTAGGGTCTAGACACCTATGCCTAACTTTTAAGAACAGCTTTAAATTACAGGTCAACTTTTAATTACATCAAAATTACAATAAACTTAGCATTAAATAACACTTGCTTGATGTACACATTAATATTACACTCAACTTACTGGTAGACCCTATAACTAAGCCTAGGCTATAGATTATTCAACTTGATGGCACATTCACATTTGAATTAGGCCTAAATCAAACTTTGAATTACATTTATCTTAGAATAATATTCAATCTTGAATTATATCAAACTTTGAATTACATTTACCTTAGAATAATAACGAATCTTGAATTATATCAAACTTTGAATTACATTTACCTTAGAATAACATTTGATCTTGACTTAGAATAACATTCAATCTTTAATTTTGGGCCTAAATCAAACTTTGAATTAAATTTACCTCTGAATAGCATTCAATTCTTCAATTAGGTATCAACTTTGAATGGTCTTACTTCTAATTAAATACACTTTACTTCATGACCTACTCTGTAGGCCTAATATTTCACAGAAAACTAAACACTACTGGTATTTATGATTGTACACTTAAACTAATTTCGCATAAGACCTATAATTATTTTTAGCTAGACCCATTTTCCACCCTTATTTAAAACCAATATCTATTTTATTCACTTCTAAGCTGATTAGAGGAAATTAATTTTCCACCTATGCATAGGCCCTATTTACTAGCCATCCAAATCCATTTCCCATCCTACTTACTAAACAATTAAAAGCTCACTTCTAATCCTATTTCATCATCAGGTGACATATTCTTTCCAGAACGTAGTCTTCCCTATGGATCTCTTGAATTCTCTGTGGCCTTGAGCAAGTCTCTTCTAGTGAAATGTGCAGGCATTCTTGAATTGTCTTTTGTCCAACAGCATCTTGTGTGGCCTTTGCCTCTGTTGTCATCATCCCTTTCAGTAACACTCTCTCCATGCCATCGTGTCTCTTAATGTGACCGAAAAAACTAGCTTTTTCTTTGATGATGATGTTCCTCCTTCGCAAGCGAAGATGAGCATGGCATGAAAAACAATAAATGCAATGAAAAAAATTTATAAATAAATAATAATTAAAATTGGTAATCATCTAATTTGGTTTGTAAGTTCGTAGATGTCCGATGAGTCCGATTCATGCACAGAAAGTTATATTTTTCTTTAATATGGTTTTCAGAAGCCAGCCTTCCTGGACGTTAATTTTCGTAACAACTCCTGGTTTGTTTTCCTTCCTGTCCATGGTATTCTCAAAACTCTTATCCTCGAGTGGATGGTGGTCAGAATATCCACACTTGCCATTAAGCATAGGGGTGGTGACTGGGAGCTTTAGTTGTCTATCAAAGGCCAGATGTGTTACCTTGGTTGTGTTGAATCAGTATTTGCTAAGTTTTGTCTTGTTGTTATCTATCAATCTTGCTCTAGGTTTTCCTCTGGCCCTGTATCCTATTTACTGTCACATAAAGGTCAAATACTGCATGTTTCCTGTTAAGGAGTTGCATGTGGGATTTTGTAGCTGTATAATCCTATTTAATAAACAGTTAAAACCCCTCCCCATCTAATTTACTAAACAATTAACCCCACTTCCCATTATATTTACTAAACAACTCTATTTCCAATAGGTAGGACCTATAGGTCTATTTACTAAATAGCTAAACCCATTTCCCATATGTATATAGGCCTAAGTCCTGTTTACTAAACACTGAAGCATATTTTCCATAATTCTACATTTACTAATGATTTAAATCCTATTTATCATCAAATTTCCTAACCAGTTATTCCCTAACCAAATCTATTTCCCACTAGATCATGAAATTTGATAAAAGTACTTTATTTATACAGAAATAACTGAACGAAAATGTTCTTTTGAGATATGGTAAATGAAATCAAATAGTTTGAATTAGGTACACAGATATTGGTGCAAAATTTTTGGGCTGTGCTTGGGTTTCACTAAAATAATAGGCCTATTGGTGCAACATGATTGGGCTGTGCTTGGGGGCACTAAAATAGGCCTATTGTGCAACTTGGTTGGGCTGTGTAGAAATACAGTAGAAATACATGTAACAGATATAAAATAGGCCTATAACTGAAAACATTATCCTCAAAATAATGAGGATCATAGATTTAAAATAAACATATTACAACCTCAACATTCAAGCAAAACATATTACAACCTCAGCATACAAGCACAACATAGGCCTGTTATAACCTCAACATACAAGCAAAATATGTTATGTTATTCGTCCATCAGTTGACCATGACTATTCAGCTCATCTGGAATAGTTATGAAGATGATGGTGTGGTGTGCCCAACTGTGACTAATGAGTCCTATGCATTCTTGGAATTGTCTAACACACTCTGGGCATGTGTAGGAGGAATATATGGTGATTGAGTAGCTCTTGCCTTCCTTCTAGCGCATTTTTGTTGCACAGCTTGATGTTTGCGGTTCTCTGCAGCTGCTACACCTCATGATTCTGCGATGCCAGTCGAATCTGTCTTGTGCAAGATTCTCCCATGAATATGAGTCTATTTTGAAGTGACTCAGGGAAGACCCTTAAGTGTATTTAAAATGCTTCCCCTCTGTCCTCTGGCAGCAGGTCTGCAATTCTTCATATAACAACTATGGTAGACAATGATCTTTCATGAGGACCATATGTCCTGCCCAGTGTGTCTGCACCTTCATCAACATTGTATGTATGCTTACAGACTTAGATTTCATCACTACTTCACCGTCTGGTATTTTATCCTACCAATGGATGTTGAGTATCTTATGAAGGCAGCTTAGGTGGAAGTGATTGAGTTCCTAGCATATACTGTCCAAATTTTCACAGGCATAAAGGAGTGATGATATTACTACTGCCTGGTAAATTATGAGTTTGGTGGTAGATGCTATTCCCCTTCTTTCCCATACATTTTTTCAGTCTTCCAAATGTGGAGCTAGCTTTTGCTATTCTGTTGTTTACCTCAGAGTTGCTGTTTACATCTTGTGAGAAAGTGTTTCCCAGGTTGGTGAAATTATTGACTATTTGAAAATCTTTTTCTTTGATCCTTATATGGGGATTCAAGTGTGGTTTATTCGGTGTGGGTTGAAACGTGACCCGTATTCTTTATATTGATGGTGAAACCAAAGTTGTCGCAGGTTTCAGAAAATTAGTTTAGGGTGACCTGCATACTGTCTGCAGAATCAGCATATAGTGTCAGTCATCTGCATAGAGTTCCCTGACCGCTGTGTCTCGCACCTTAGTTTTGGCTTGCAAATGTCGAAGATTCAAAAGTTTACCATTTGTTCTGTATCTTATTTGTATTACTGTTATGTCACAATCTAGATGAGTTGAGTCTGTCAGCATGGCAGAAAACATCAGGCTGAACAATGTGGGAGCTAGAACGCTTCCTTGTTTGACAGTATTTGTTACGGGAACAGTTAGTGATGATACTCCATCACTGATAACCATGGCCATCATGGAGCTGTCGTACTATGTTGATAAGATTTGGGGGGGGGGTGTGGGCACATTTGGCGAGCACTTTCCATAGCCCAACTCTGTTCACATTTTCACCGGTCCTTGTATAGTCTACACATGTTATGAAAAATTCCCTCTGGTGTTCTTGGATATTTTTCTTGGAGTTGATGGGCTGCACAGATCATGATGCCTTTGAAATGTGGTATATAGAAGAATAGGGAGGACATCATGGAAAGAGAAGAAAATAAACAAAGTGGTTCTAACAACACTTAATATGAAGAAATAATAATTAAAAGAAATATAGGTAAATATAATATTTACCTATCAGGCAAATATAATATTGTGGACACATTAAAAGACATGATACCTTGTTGAAGACCTTACTTGAGGGTAACGTTGAAGTGAAGCGAGCAAGATGTAGGCAGAGATACAAGTGGGAGAGTAACATCACAAGATGGGTCAAGCATAGTGCACCAAATCAAGAGACAGGGGATGTTGGAGGTCTGTTGCAGCTAGTCTTCGTTGTGGAGATGGCACTTGATGATGATGATGAAAGATCATGTCCACTGTCCCGCGACCAGCACAAAATCTGCACTGGCTATCAGGCAGAAGATCATATGCGAGTCTCTGTGTAAGTCGGTTCGGCATTACATGTTCTAATATTTTACCAGCTATTGATAGTAACGATATCCCTATGTGGTTGTCACAACTTTATTTATTTCTCTTGTCTTTATATAGGTGGACAATTGAGGCATCATTAAGGTTTTGAGGAAGGGTTCTGGAGCTCCAGCACATACAAAAGATCTTGGTAAGCTTGTGGACAAGCATATCTCTTCCTATCTTGTAGATGTACGCTAGGATAGCTTCCCTACCAGGAGCGTTTCCATGCGACATTTATCCAATGGCAGTCTGTACTTCTTGAATTGTTGGTGGTATATCAAGCTCTTCTCTTATGTTGAATTGTGGTATGTAATCTATTGCTTCTTCACCGTAGAATGATGGCAAATTTAAAACTGCTTCAAAATGATGTGCCCATCAGTCTAGGATCTGTGTTCTTTTTCTGTAAGCAGGGCTGACTCATCTGCATTAAGCAAGGATGGTGATCCTGCAGAATTAGGGCCATATTTTGTTTTCAATACATCGTAAAATCGCTTGTAGTCCCTCCTGTCCGTGAAATTCTGGATCACCTTAGATTTTTGTTGCAAACACCTATCAACCTTAACACACAAGCAAAACATAGTACAACCTCAACATACAAGCAAAATATAACCTTACAGAGAATACTGAATGGGACAGACTTAGAATACATGGTTTTTGTAGATTTTGATTGTGTTCATCTTTTTCTAGATCTTCCTCTGGCCTTGTACCCAGATCTTCTTACGTTATATGTTCTTGTTGGTAGTTGGTTATGGTTCATTCTCATAAGGTGTTCAAACCATTGTATTTATTGTTCTCAATGTATTCTGTGCATGGTCTTATACCGATTCTTCTCCTGATGTCATCATATTTCATTTTGTCTAGTATGGTCACTCTTGCGGCTTTTCATCTTGCATGTATGTTTTCTCAGCTCGGCTGCTGTCAGCGACCATCTGGCATTGATAACAGAGTATTGGCATACAAATATTGTTTATCATTTGTCTTTTGACTTCCATCTTGATCTTTGGATTGTTGGTGGAACAGTAAAGGTGATCTCTGGTATGTTGCAGTTTGCTTTCTGGCATCTTGTCTCAATCTCTCTAGTTTTCTGATACTTCCCAGATATTTAAATTCAGAGGTTTGTTTCACTTTAGTATTGTTTATTACTATTTTCACTGGATTTGATGACTTTCAATGCTATTTAAACTGCTTCTGTTTTCTGTGTATTTATTTTCATGTTATACTTGGTGCATGTTGTCATGAGTGTATTAATATGATTATGTAACTGCTGTTTCTTTTTGTAAATAAGGCATTGATCATCAGCAAATAACACTTTGCTGATTGCGTTAATTCCTCTTCAGATTCTTCTCTTACAGACCCCCTATCAGATCCATGTCACAGAGAAGTAATTCTCTGATAGAGGCCATAGGATATCATACACCTTCCTGAAGCGGAGGCCTCAGTTGCAAAGAATAAAAGTCCAAACCAAATTTAACTAACATAATTTCATTGTTAAAGTCTGAAAAGTTCTTCTTGCCAAGGCTGAAACATTAATTTCGTAAATTTAAATTTTGGTACACGTTTGACATTTGTGTCTATTTGACTTGCAATAATATTGCATTTTTTTTTTCCCAGTACATGTTGTTCCTATATGCTGAATTCATAACCTCCAAGAACCGTTACTATGGTATTCCTATGTGCTGATGTTTTTTACAAAATCAAGAGCCTATGACATGATATAGAGATGATCATGAAAGTGTCATGGATGACTCAACCAGATAGAAATATAGATGCTGCAGTAACAAAGGACATGCATGAGTGTGAATGGAAATAGGTCAAATAAAACATTCTGAGTACAGTAGTAAATATGACATTATAATGAGATACAAGACAGATGATGTTTCAACAAAAAAGACATCACTAGGATAATCTTTCTTTCTTTTCGCTCTATACCCCTTTATGCCTTGCATACAGTTTGTGTGTTTGAGAACCCCAAGAATTGCAAGCGATTAGCTCTTACTTCCTATGTGCAGTGGGGTGGTTTTTCTGAGCTTTCTTTCATACCCAAGAGACTTCAGTTTTCGGCTCAGTGCAATGCCTATTTGAAGGAGCCTTCTACTCAGAGGTGGTCTATAATTGTATAGATGATATGCTACAAAGTTTCAGTAATATAGCTTAAATATAATGACATTTCAACTACTAAGGTTTTCTGTTGCATGGGTGGTTTGTCTAGTGGGTCATTGGTGAGACCCACAGAGGAATCCACATGTGTAGCATTGAAGGTAGAAGAGTTTTCTGGAGATGGCTTTTTTGTGTGCTTCATATATGTTTGTTTTTGTTGACTCTTTTATTTCTGTAATCCATCATTTGAAAAGTCTGCCCCTGGCTTTGTTTCCATCGTGTCTGTATAGTCATGCTTTTTGAGGGTCAATATCTGATGATAGTCTGGAAGCATGCAGAAACCTTAGGCTTAGGGTTCTCTTGTCAGCACTGATGTAGTGAATGGCTCTTGTCAGCACTGATGTAGTGAATGGCTCTCTTGATTCTGTCTCTTATTGTTACTCCGAGGATTCCACTTATACAAGTAATTTCTGTTGTAACAAGTTTTCTTTTGGATTCTGTTGTTAGTGTCCACATTTGACATTGTGATAGTATGATGATTATTTTATATAGTGTTGTTTTAGTTTTCATGCTTACATAATTGTTTTTGAAAATAGGAGATAATAAGATGACATTATAATAATGAGACACCAAGGACAGACAATGTTTTAACTAAAAATACATCATTAGGATCATAGCATGACATTATAACAATGAGACACCAAGAACAGATGAAGTTTTAACAAAAATACATCATCGTCATCATCAAGTGCCATCTCTGCAACTAATGTTGGCTACAAAAGACCTCCAATATCACCTGTCTCTTGTTTTTGTGGTGCATTCTGCTAGACTGTAACCTGTCCATGTTGTGATGTTACTCTCCCACTTGTATCTATGCCTACCTCTTACTCATCTCCCTTTGACTTTACCTTCAAGTATGATCTTCAACAAAGTGTCATGTCTTTTAAAAAACATCACTAAAATAATAATAATAGGCCTATGACATTAGGTCAATAACAATGAGACACAAGGACAGATGATGTTTCAATAAAAAAGACATCATTAGGATAATAACAGCAAACAAACAATGATGAACCTACATAGAAAGAAAGAAAAAAATATTGGAAATAGTCTGTGTTTTGTTGTCCTGATCCACTCTGTTGAATATTAAATCTGGGCAATTCATGCATTTGATGAAATCAAGATCCTTAAGTAGGTAACTGTGTTTAACAAAACATTCACTTGTCTCATATATTATTCACTGTATATTTAATCGTAATTTGGTCAAATTATGAGAAAGGATAGTTTAGACAATATGTTAAGCAAGACTGAAGACACAAGACACAGAGGATTGCGGCAGGAGAAAATATATGTTAGCAATCACATTGCAAATAGTAAACATCGATACCAATACAAGATGCTAGAGAGTTGCCGAGATTCATGATCTCTTATGCCTGCTGAAATCACATTTTATTGGCTCATATAGGGCCTACATTTAAATGTGTGTATGCCTATAGCCTATGCTACATTTTGAGAATGAATACAATAGGCCTATTTTTTACTATTTATCTATCAAAGCAATTTCAACGAAAGAAATAAAACTCAAAACACCCAAAGCAAGTTTCTATAATCACATTCAAGTTTTTAACAATTATTCTGATGAAATAATTAAGATGGGAACAACAAATTGTCTTGCACACACTATGCATAGAATAAAAAACCACAAAGCAACTATAGTCTAATTAGCAGTAAAACCCAGCCCAGTAAAAATATGCTAATTAAAGCGACCTACCGCTTGTGTCGTATAGCCTGCATTAAAGTAGGCCTGGTATTCTGAAAGCAATAAGATGTGATAATGAAAGGCAGGTTCTGAGCTAAGACTGAGCTAAGTTCAGGGTGGATATTCATTTTTGTGGAGATTATTTAAGTAGAATGTGGTCCATATAGAGGCCAACTGTGAATCTTATAGGGACAGAATGTGGATCAGATAGAAACATACTATTAGTCATAGTAGTTGTCAACTGTGGTCCTCATAGAGAAGACGGAGGGGGCAAATGTAGTCCTACTAAATTGTTGTCCAGGTAGAGGCAGATGTGCTTGGGTTATAAATAGTCTGTGGTCCAAGTAGAGACATAGGCCTAGGCTTACAGTGATTCAGGTAAAAGCAGACTGCTGTTATAGTTTAAACAGACAATCAATAAAAGGTGATACTACTAGGAACATATGAAAATAGTACTTATGTAGGAAACAGGTAGTGAAATCTTACTGAACAATGACTAACACACACTATCACTGTCGGATGCTCACGTGAAATAATACACACATCAAAACACAGGATATAATCATACAAATAACAATACACAGGACATAATTGACATTTTGACCAAAAGGCCTTTATCAAGATAAGCACATAATATCAAAAGATGATGAGTAGAAATGACCACACCCCACAAACATATCAGAACGGAATATGAAATACTGTTATTTCACTCTGACACATTTGTGGGGTGTGATCCTTTGTACTCGTCGTCTTTTGATGTTATGTGCTTATCTTGATAAAGGTCTTTTGGTGAAACGTCGATTATGTCCTGTGTATTGTTGTATGATTATATCCTGTGTTTTGTTGTGTGTATTATTTCACATGAGCATCTGACAGAGATAGTATTACATGTTAGTCATCATTCAGTAAGACTTCATTACCTGTTTCCTATGTAAGTTATAGTTTAAACAAACAATAGGGAGCCTATTCTAAAAAAAATTTCAACCGTCACAGGATTAGTGTGTCAATGAGTTATGCACAATTGTGTTCTCAGAAATCATATATGGCTCTAGGTCTAGTCTAGTCTCACTCTTTGTCTAGACCTAGAAAAAAGTTATGCAATGTGTTGTAGCAATCATCCAACTAATATATTTCTCAGATTCAATAGTAGAACTGTAATGTGTTATAGGGCCTAGTGTTAATTCATCTAATATACATTTTTCAGATTCAATAGTAAAACTGTAATACTGTAATACAATTTTTTGTAATGTGATATAATTTTAATTCAGCTAATACATTTGTCAGATTCAATAGTAGAACTTAATTTAATAGGCCTATAGTCCCTAATCTTAATTCAGCTAATATATTAGATTCAATAGTAAAACTGTAATATGATATAGGCTCTTTAAAATCATATCACAGATGTGATTCAGAATGCAAAGAGAGGAATCAGTGTCATCAAGGTTATGGTGACCAAGGACATGCAGCAATGGATACTTTTTCAGCTTCTACAAATGGTGGTGCTATCTGTCATAGATTATGGCCTCGGCATACTGTCAAAGGCACACATAGATAGATTTGAAATAATCCAAAATGAGGCAATGACAGCAGTACTGGGGTGTACTAAGAATACACCCATCACTACAATGCGTTTTTTGCTCGATTTTCCCAGTATTAGAGTGTGACATCAAGTAGAGCAAGTGAAGTCATATCTAAAACAGCAGAATATAGTCTACTCATCATCCATTACATACAACATCTGGATGAGACAAAAGGGAAAACAAATCAAGTGGGGTATATCATGGATGGCAGAAGCTGAAGACACATTGTGAAGAGTAGGTTATGTGAAATTGAAGTGGCAAAGGGCAGTGAATGGAAGGAAGTAGACATTAAAAAAAATTAACTGACTAACAAAATAATTCAACTAGATAAATATTGTTGGAAATGGACTGGTAACAGTACAAGAAGATCACCCAGTTACACTAAAAACCACTAAACATAATTATAAAGACAGACAGCTCAGTCAACAGATATACAAATAAATGCAGTTGGGGTTTTGTTGCCTACAGAAACGGCTTGAAGTTGGTTGAAAGATCATCTGCATACTCTACTATCACATCGAGCATGAGGATGGAGACAGAGGGAGTTACAGCAGCACTGAGTTGGTTGGTAACTGATACATCAACCCACTCGGTAATACACACAGCATGCTGTTCAAAATAGAAAAGTACAAGTTGAGAAATGAATGGGTTGCGTTAGTTCACAACTCAACTGTACAGAGCATTACATGAATATATTGTCCGGGTCACGCTGGAGTCAGAGGAAATGAATGAGCTGACTCATTGGTAGATAATGTTGAGATTGACAGTACAATAATGAAAATAGATAAAGCTGACTTAATTAAAGCAGTCATAAATTCATTGTATTATCAAGATGTTGGCAATAAGACTGAAAATGTATACATACAAAGAATGACAGAAATGGAAGTGATTGTAGAACTGTATTGCGATATAGACCATACTGATAATTCATCTAATATAGGTCTATTTGTCAGATTCAATAATAGAACTGTAATATGATATAGACCATAATCTTAATTCAGCTAACATATTTTTCAGATTCAATAGTAACACACATATGTAAAATACAAAGCAACGAAAATGAAAGAGATATATTTTTTGAGGATGTAACAGATTAATAAATAACAGCAACAATGAAGAGGATCTATATATTTTGGGAGATTTAATGCACATCTTAGCACAAATAGAGAAGAAATAGAGGAATATAAAGGACCTTTCGGAGACACAAGAAACATTATTAACGACAACGGTCATAAACTAATAGATACATGAATAAAAGATACAGGTGATAGTGGTGATCATTGTGGCAATCCCAGTGCTATATTTCTGATGTCAAGGATCCCAATCTCAGAGCAACAGGTTTGGACATTGATCCATTGCTATCCATCGAATTATCCATGAGTCGATGCTGAGTTCACTTAGCAAATGTATCAGCTGGCCGAACCTGACTCTGTTGTAAGCATCTTCTAGGTTGATCATGGCAACCACTGTTTCTTATTTTGCTTGAATGCTCTCATAGATGTCATAGGTGAGGATTGATGCATTTGTGGTCGTGTCTCTCCCAAGTCTGCATACACCTAGAGTGTCAGGAAGTAAGCCTCTATTTACCAAATCGAAGGCCAGTCTTCTCACGATTATCCTCTCCAGCACCTTGCCATAAACATTTTGTAGGGTGATGATATGATAACTTGATGTCATTCATGTTTTTGCTTGGCTTTGCCAGGGAGAAGGTAAGCTGTGTAGCCTGTAGTGTATTCCATCAGGTCCTGGTGCACCATCTGATGTCCTCTTTATGGTTCTGTTACATCCTCCAACGAGATCAGTTCCTCATCAGTGGCATCGCTTGTTACCAGTGATGCTGTTAGAGTGGCCTCAATAGTCTTACATTCATTAACCCGTTAACTGCGGAAGCATCCGACCGGATACGAAGAAAAGTGTCCGCCGAGTTGCGGTAATCACCAATTGGTGCGCGTGTTTCAGTATGTGTATATTTTCTCCCAGAAAGCCCCTCAATGTTATAAAATAATTTTATTGGCTAGTGCAAGCTACCTACAGGTCAATTCCAAATCGAGGCTCTGAAATTGAACATGCGTGTACATTTCATTTGAAATTTTGTCAGTGGACAGAGCAGTAATTTTTTTCTCTAACCACAATATCTAGGCCTACAAATAAGATAAGCGAAAATTCAATGAATCAGAGATTTATGCGCTTTTGGGAGAAAGTTTTTCTGATAGTTCTAGCATTAGTTTATCAGTTGTAGAAAGTGATTTAGAAAGTGTTAATTTGATTTGTGATAGTATTTATTCATGATTCGGAGGATATAGAATAAGATTCAGTAATCTGTAGACTACGTGTGTGCTGAAGCTTCCAATGTGGTACCCCTATGATTTGTTTTGATTCCTTGTCAAAAACAATACTGCAGGGAACTGTCGAGGGTGGAAGAAGCAGAGGAGGACAAATAAAGACATGGACAGACAGCATCAAGGAATGGACAGGGCTAGATATTTCCACACTCATCCGCATTGCTGAGGATAGAATTCGCTGGAGGACTCTGTGTGCTGAAGCTTCCAATGTGGTACCCCTACGACCCTGAAGGGTTATGGGTTTTATTGATTGATTTGAGACTACGTGTTTCAAATTCATGATGCGGGGTAAGGTAAACATTTTTGTCTTCTGTCAATAATAGTTTAAGATTCAAAACATTGATCATGCAAACATTTTCAGAATCTTTGAATGTGTATGACATGATACTATTATACAAGATATTTGTGATGTGACAAATAAATATACTGAGAAGCGTTGGTAGGAAAAACTTTGCGTCTGAAATAAAACGGGTTATTATGATTAGGTCTATTTGTTTTACATAATGTTTATTTTACGAGACGAATGTATAATAAGGTTTTCATGTCTCCTACATAATATATAAAGAAACATTATTCAAAAATTCATAAGTTAGAGTATAGGCGTAGTGTATATGCCTTCAATAATAATAGGTCTACATTCCAATTCTTTAATGTGAGAATGTAGTGGGAAAATAGGTTAGAGGAAAAATATTTAACAGCCCTTGAAATTTCCCAGCACTATCTATCTATCTATCTATACGCTGTGTCCCTTGTTTGCCTTGCAGCGTCAGGGGTGGAAGAGTTCTCTGGAGAGGGCCTTCTTGTGCGATGTTTGCAAGCTTGTTCCTGTGGCTTCTTTGATTTCTGTGATCTATCTTTTACATGGTCTGCCTCTGTTGATCGTGTTATGTTTAGTCGTCTCCTGAGCACTCTTCATTTTTCTATGAGCAGTGTGTTTCGTCGCTGTCGATTTGCTAGATCTGTGACAGCGTTGTTTCAGAGTTTCTAAATGGTTACACCGTGTTTTAATCTATCACATTCAGATGTAGAAATCACATATTCCATCAGAATTACACTGAAACACCGAAAACTATTATCCGGTCTAGAGGCTGGCCGAAAGATATCCAACGTGCCAAGATGCCCGCCATCTTGGCCGGAACTCTAGCACTGTAGATACGATATATACTTTTTACTCAGCACAGCTAAGGGGTTAATATTGTTTGTTGGATTGTTGGAGGTATCTGTTGAAGAAAGCAATGCCCTTCTACTCATTTGTGGTCAGTATAAGCCCATTCTCGTCCTTCAAGCACAAGTTTAATTTTGTGTTAGTTCTCTATTCATTGCCTTGTGTAATTTCCAAAATTTATATAGGGCACTGTCAGCTGCAACATCTTGTGCAAAATTATCCCATCGTTCCATCTTGGCTTCCTTTACAATTTGTTTAAATCTTCAGTGGACTTCTTCATAGTAATCTCTAACTCTTTTTTTTCTATCCATGGTGACTTGTGTCTGTCATTTCTTATGTTGCAACCCCCTGAAGTTTTGCTTCTCCTTTACCTATGCAGATTCTATCTCTTCAGTCCAGCATGGAAATTGTTGTATCTTTAGCCTCACTGTATTTCGTTGCCATGCCAGTTGTCGCAACTTGCCCCAGATTGACTCTTTGTTGTGTCTATATTTAAAGGCATGGTGTCTCTTGTTATTTCTACTGTTCTGCCCTTTAGCGATTGTTACCAAGCATGGTAGGTGGCCACTACCATGGTAAGCCAGTGTCGCTACCATGGTAAGCCAGTGTTGCCACCATGATAAGCCAGTGTTGCCCACGTTGTTTTCATTTCACGATGACATGACACCAGTGCAAGGTCAATGTTTGTATCTGAGTCTGTCTCTTTGGTAGCTAACCTGGTCATTCTGCCACAATTAAGAATAGTGAGATCAGTCTCTAGCTGGGCTTTGCATAGTGCCATTCCTTGTGTGTTATTGTTTGGGTTTTCCCAGGCAATATTGTGAGAATTGAAGTCTCTGCACACTAATAGAAAATCTCCTGGGAGGTCTTCCAACTCATTGAGAAAATTCTAGTCTTCAGGCTTGACGGAACAGTTTTGAAAATAGATATTAATAATGTTCCATTTTTGTCCATGAATTATTATCTGTACTCCCTGCAACTCCCTATCTCCACTATCCCAAGATGTCAGGTTGAGCAGACACTGTGGCATGCCATGTTGTACGAGGATCACTTTACCATGAAGTGTGGGGCTTGTTGGGTTAACATAGCTCACTAAGCCCTGTATTATAATTGTTTGGCTTGTGTCTCTTGCAGAAGCATTACATTTAAATTGTATGCTAACTGTTCCAGTTTCAGGCACACTGAAAAGTACTAGACAAATTTCAGTACCCAATGTTGACATTATTCAGTCTAATTCTGTCTACTTTCCTCCTTACTCCTCTCTTTCCTTCCCTTCCCTTAGAAGATCCTCCTCGGCGTGGGGGTTTATAATTTGCTAAAAACCTGAGCCTATCTGATGGAACAGGTGTCGACCGCAGAGCACATACTCCGTTGGTCCAGAGCCTCCTCCTTTTGTCTTGAGTGCTGTCAATGGTGCTGTCAACCAACTATAGATTAGTAAGGATGCTACACCTATAGGTTAAATAGGTGCTGACTATAGATTGCTTACATTAACTGCAGCATCCCTACCACTGAATAGCTATTGATTCTTTATTGACTAAAGATTTCTTAAATTAACTGTAGTAAAATTTCTTACCACTAAGTGACTATTGATTCTTTACTGACTATAGATTGCAATCAACTATTTTCCAAAACTAAAAAAACATTAAGATATTAAATTTGACTATAAACTTATTTTAAATCCTTGGAATGTAAATACTGGTTCAACAATATAAGTTTTTGCAAGGATGAGATGGGCCAATACAATTTAGATCAGCATACACATTTCTGCTGATATATGAAAATAGCATGCATTAAATGCATATACATATATATATATATATATATATATATATATATATATATATATATATATATATATATATATATATATATATATATATATATATATATATATATATATATATATATATATATATATATATATATATATATATATATATATATATAAGACAAGCACATACATTGAAGTTTTACAGTATTACAAATGCTTAATCAGGTTCAATTGAAAATAAGCAGGCAACAGATACAGTCAATGTGGGAATAGTGGACTGCAATAGAATATTGAGCATAAACATGGGAAAACACATTCATGCAATCAGTTGAGGAAATGCAGAGCTGTAGGTGATGAATGTATTATATGACAACAAAATACATAATCTTACATGATTCTTAATCAATAATAAAAGAATGAATAGGTTCTAACAACACTTTGTATGAAAAATAAATTATTAAAAGAAATAAAGATCAAATAAATAATTTACAATGTATTTTGGACATATTAAAAGACATAATACCTCATTGAAGACCTTACTTAAGGGTAAAGTCAAAAGGGGGTGAGCAAGTGATATGCAGTGATGCAAGTGGGAAACACCATGAGATAGATAGCTTACAATCTAGCAGAGTGCACCACCAATGCAAGAGAAGGGAATGCTGGGGATCCATTGCAGCCAGCAGTTGTTGGAGAGATGGCACTTAATGATGACGTATCAACAATAGCCAGCTATCATTTCTCATTGATACACAATCTCACTCTCAAGCCACCGATATTCAAATAGATGTCTTCAGTTTATACAATCCCACTCATAGCAATATTCAACTATTGCTCTTCCATTGATACACACACTCACTCTCAAATCACCAATTTTCAAAACTTTGTTTTCAATTGATACAATCCCAGTCACAGCAATATTCAATTATCACTCTTCCATTGATATACAATCTCACTCTTAAGCCACAACATTCAAATATATGTCTTCAATTTATACAATCCAAGTCACAGCAATATTCAACTATCACTCTTTCATTGATATACAATCTCACTCTCACAATCCATTCACAGCAATATTCAACTATCATTCTTTCATTGATATACAATCTCACTCTCACAATCCCAGCAATATTCAACTATCACTCTTCCATTGATATACAATCTCACTCTCACAATCCCATCAATATTCAACTATCATTCTTCCATTGATACACAATCTCACTCTCACAATCCCAGTCACAGCAATATTCAACTATCACTCTTTCATTGATATACAATCTCACTCTCAAGCCATTAATATTCAACTATCAGTCTTCCATTGATGGACAACCCATTCATAGCAAAATTCAACTATCTTCAATAATACACACTCCCACCCATAGCAATATTCAAATATCAGTCTTTATTAATACACACTCCCACTCATACCAATATTCAAATATCAGTCTTCAATTTTTATACAATTCCACTCATAGCAATATTCAACTATTCTTATCCAATTGATACAATCTCAGTAATAGCAATATCATTCTTCAGTTGATACAACCTCACTCTTATTCAATCAATAAAAGGTAATACTACTGCAAAACTGAATAACAATAGCACTTATGTAGAACATAGGTTTTTGAAGTTTCACTTGATGACAACTGACAGACTAATTACTAAAGAGCTATAGGGTGTAAACATGAAAAAATTAAAATAACAATACACAAGAGATTTTCAACATTTTGAACCATTTGGTCTTTATCAAGAATGCAAAAAAAAAACAGTGAAAAAAACCCAGTAAAAACAATGTTACTACCACAATAGAAAATAATACTCATGTGAAAGACAGGTAATGGAGTTCTACTTGATGACGACTAACACACTATCACTGACGGATGTTTACATGAATTAATATGGTATACCATAGTGTGTTAGTCATCATCAAGTGTATCTCCATTACCTGTCTTCCACATGAGTATTATTTTCAATTATGTTCTACTAGCAGTACTACCTTCTATTGTTACTACCACAGAGGTACTAGAATACAGACATGTAAACAGTATGAAGTTAAGGTAACAATGAAATATGTGTAAACATGTAGTCATGGAAGCAGAAACATTATTTTGCAGTAACTCAGTGGCAGTAACATTGTTTTTACTGATTTTATTGTTTTTTACTGTTTGTTTTGTACATTCTTGATAAAGACTTAAAAGTTTGAAATGCTGAAAATGTCTTGTGTATTGTTATTTGTATTTTTTCATGTTTACACCCCACATCCTCTTAGTGATAGTCTGTCAGCTGTGTTCAAGTGAAACTTCAAAAACATGTTTTCTACATAAGTACCACTCTTATTCAACAGTATTCACTTATCATTCTTCAGTTGATACACCAACTAATCATTCATAAAGAGTGGAATAAACTGAAATAGGTGAATGTCAACTGTGTATTGCTAGGAACTGAAAGAGATGTCAGACTGTTGTCTGTCATGTATGTCATAATAGATGACTAAAGAGATTTTGGAGTGAAGTTGACTGTCCAATCACATAGAGGATTAAAGAGACACATAAACAATGCCAAAGTCAAATGGGTCGGGCAGAAAGGTGCAGATATCTCAGCTAAACTGTAAACCATGACACAACACATTCCATTCTCTAAACTATCTCCAGCTAATCTGCAGGAGTTTGAGAATGAACATAGAAGAATATGTGAAAGTGTTTGTAATATTGAACATGACATACTAACAGGAGAACAAAAGGATGGACAGCATTTTGACTAGAAAGCTTTCGTCAGAATGGAAAATAATAGACAATGACAAAAAACTGCATAGATTTCATATACTGGTAGGTGTCATATTTGTAGTGCTATTAGATGGTAATAAAAAACCCAACATATTGTCTGGCTCTCTTTCTTTCTCTCTATGAACTTCGTAAGATTATTAACAGAAGTCCAAGAATGATAGATTAAGACTAAATCATATAATTTGTTTTTATGAGGCCTTTGCATGTAAATCTTGCAATGGCATTTATGCTATCAAATGTAAATGCTGTGATAAGAAGTATATAGGTGAAATGGGCTTAAGATTGAGTGACCGCTTTTGCAGGCATCTTCATGCCATTAAACAAAGCACACCTACTCCTGTCGCCATACATTTCACTGGTGATTATCACTGTGGTGCCCTTGATATCCAGGTCACTGCCCTCGGATGGTGCACCACTGATGATAGATCTAGGTACATATTGAAAATCAGTTTATTTTTAAATTTGGTACCAATAACCCATTGACCTTAATTCTGATCATTCATTTATTTAAATTTTAGTTGATGTGTTCTTCATTTTGTTGATGTCCATGTTGTTTTCAGTAACAGTTTTTCATTCAATTCTCATTTCCCATTCCCTTTTTTACCAAAGCCAGCTTCCATGACTATTTGTATATACATATGTCATTGTCACCTTGGATGTTGTATATTTAACATCTACATTCTAGTGCCTCTGTTATAGTACCAGTTTTTAATTGTTTTTTCACTGTTTCTTTTGTATATTCTTGATAAAGACCTTAAAGTTGAAACATTGAAAATGTATATTGTTATTTGTATAATTTAATGCATATACCACATAGTCCAATAGTCTGTTGATCTTTGTAAAACTACGACAAAACTTGTTTTCTATAAAAGTACTCTAATTTAATAATAACTAATATAGACAAATTTCAAAGGCAATTTGATTGAAAATAATTGTGATTAGAAATAAATTGTTAGTCTTAAACTAGTTTTTATGAAGCAATGTGTCCAGTTTTCTTCCTTGCTAACTTCTGTCAATTAATTATCTAAATTACAGACAGGGCACTTTAAATGTCTGAAATAGGAATAAATGAGTCTCTTCTGATTGTGAAGCTAGTTCCATAATTATTTGAAATGGTCAAAGTTTACTCTACTACAAAATGTTAAATTTGTAACTATTAATCATTAAACGAACAATTTACATTCTAATAACATGAAATTATTTGCTATTTTCTAACAAATTGCTTTAATGAAGAAAATATTTGGGAAAGTGAAAGCTACCAGTGAGATATTTACCACATCTCTCCTAATATGCTAATGATCACAGAAAATACATGCATAGGCCCTAACACATGTTCCCTATGTTCCTAACTGATACGACAATAGTCTAGGTATACATATGCCCTATAGATACTATTATTTGAAACAGTCTGTTAGTTAAAAGAAGCTACATAGGCCCTATATATACTAATAGTTGAAACAGTTGTATGAAGACTACATAACCCCTTTTAGGTATCAGGCATGTTGATTATCCTCTTCGCACCAGGCATGTCCATAGGTGCTCAGATCTTTGCTTCAGTAAATCTCTCAGGATATAATGGCTGATGGTTCCATTTCTAAGTTGGTTCACTGCTTTTTTTGAAATCTTTGCCAGGTGTTCTCTATGAGCCATGTCCATCCTCACTCCCAATTCTTGTATTCTCGATATTGACTCATGCTCATTCATCTCAAAATCCTCTGTTGTGCGGACTCACGAAGAGCAATGAGTATGTCTGCTCAGTTCATAGGTTGACCATCTGTTATGGTGGCAAGGCAAGCTAATTGGTTGGCCCATTCATTTCCCTCCACATCCACATTTCTGAAGACAAAGATAAGCGTGAGTTTTCGTAGTGATGCCAACATTTTAGCTCTTTATAATGACGCCGCCCATCTCCTACATACATCACTTATTTTGACTTTCTGAATCATATTCATTGTATCACTTAGTATGCACACATGGGAATAGGCTTTCAATTCCAGCCAGTTAAGTGCCTGCTACATAAGTCCTACAAAGACTTAGTTGAAACTGTTAGTTGAATGAAGATTACATAAGTCCTATATATACTGGTACCGTAGTTTACAACTGTAGTTAAAAAAGTTGAACGAAGAATACATAAGCCCTAATTCTACTATTAGTTGAAAACATGTTAGTTTAATGAAGACTACATAAGCCCTATATAGATTATTAGTTGAATGAAGACTACATAAGACATGAGGAATAACTAGCCAGAAAATATATATACAAAATCTCACCATAGTTGAGTCGCTGCTTCTGTCTGTATTTCAGACATTTAATGCAGACAATGATCATTGTCACAATCAGGGCAATAGCTCCAACAATACTGCCTGCAACAATGGAAGCTAAATTTTTGTTGATGTTACTATTGTCATTCTGACCTAGAATGTGAGCAGTGATGTTGGACGAGTTGTAAGTGCTTGTGAGGTAAGTTCTCATTGTTAACACGGTTGTTGGTGGTAATGGCGCTGTAAAAATAAATATAAAATTATATTATTCAATAATTATATTTGTTATATTACTTGACATGTTAATGGCAACATGAGAATGGAGCTATCACTAGTCTGTTGATAGAATACATGAGAATGAAGCCATCACTAAGAACAGCAGCTTGTTGATAGAATATTATATTCAGGGTGTAATAATAACATCAGCTAATTACAGAAAAAGTGTGAAGTTGGTTGAGAAATCTTCAGCATAATCCACTATCACGTTGAGCATGAGGATGGAGATAGAGGGATTACAGTAGCACTTAACTGGTTGATAACTGGTACATCAACACACTCGGTAATACTCACAGACTCTCAAAGCATGCTGCGCAGGAAAGAAAATTACATGCTTTGAAAAGAATGGTGGGACTTATTGAACAACTCAGTTGTCCAGAGCATTACGTGGATATACTGCTCTGGTCATGCTGAGGTCAGAGGAAATGAGATAGCTGACTTATTGGCAGGCAATGCGGCGATAGATGGCACAATGCTGAGAAGAGATAAAGTAGACTTAATGAAGGCAGTAATAAATTCATTTCAAGATGAAGATGATGTCAATGAGGCTGAGAATGTACACATACAGAGAATGTCAGAAATGGGAGTGTCTTGAGGTGAGGGAATGAAAAGTAAATTTTTTGGAAAAACCTGAAGATCACACAATTAACACCTGATCGGAACTCTGAGTCTACATACATTGAACTTACGGTAATGGCCCACATGCTGTGAAGCCTGTTTTTAATTAAGAATCAAGAATTAAATGTACGAAGTCAAGTTTTAGGGATCATAGTTTCTAAATTTGAAGATGTATGAAAATGTAAGTGAATGGCTTGAGATGGAAAAAGATAAAAATTAGTCATAACTTTAATACAAACAGGAGCAATTTTATGACAGAGATAAAAGATAAGACTTAGGCACTGTTATGTCCTACAGGAATATTGTGCCTAGAAATTTCCAATGGGACACAACTGTTTAGAAAGACTAATTGTGGAGAGAAGAGCACCTGGACAGAGGAGGAAAGGCAGACCAAGAAGACGATGGGCTGATGACATTACACATAGAATTAATATGTCATTGGAAAATACAAGCTGCATTGCCCAAGACAGAGAAGGGTTCAGGGAGTTCATTGGGAAGACAATGTTCTGGAGAGAATATGTCACATAACACACTGTTATATCTGGTGTCACAAGCTATTCTCACACATGCATGCTGCTTAGTAACAATGTACATGCTCTACAATGTTTACATTGAATCATCTGCCATTAATGGGTGGAGTTTTCCTCTATCAATGGATGGAATTATCTGCCATCAATGAGAGCTGTGTTTGTGTTCTATAAGTGTTTATGTTTGATGCCTGGACAGAAATGATCTACGCATGCTGCTAGTTTAAGTTGGACGTTATCGATTTTTATGAAAAATCCAACAATTTGATGGTTGCTAGTCACTATATTGTGATTGAAAACAAGTAGGAGAATGGAGAAAAAAAGGAAGAATTGTCTCTGATACGAAGGATAAAGAAAACATCACAAGGCCATACAGCTTTACTCCATGTGATGGAGGAGAAATTGTCAGAATGAGTAATGAAGTTGAGGTAGAGTGAATTAATTCTAACCTGTACAAATATTCAGATCAGTGAGCTCACAATATTACAAGATCATGCATTTCAGTCACACAAACCTGTGAACTTTAATGCTTAAATGGGATGGTGCAATCATTTTATGAACAGACACCACTTGTGTCTATGTACATGCACTAAGTTCACACAAAAGTCTCTGAAAGAGCTAGAAACAAAAATTGATGTGTTCAATGTTTCACTATTAACCTTTAGGCCCCTATGGTTGCAACATTGCGTCTTGCGTGTGCATCGCACCTTGCCTGTGGTCACAATCATACGCCATATGATATCGCTCCATTCCCGAGTACGGAACTTCACGAAGTTAAAGCTTATATGACGTAGAATTCCCACCATACGAAGCTAGGAATACGTCACAGTTTAAAGGTAAAATTCCTTTACTCATTATGCTTGTCAGAGAGAGAAAGCCGGTTGAATTTGTCAGCGCATTTCTAGAGCGACTTTAGCCATTTTCGGCCATATTTTACTATCAAATTAAGTACCGCGTGGCATGGGTAAGTGATTGTGACTACATGTTCTAATTGTTGTTTTTTGTGTTTAATATGTTGTTATTTGATAAGAATGTTTGTGTATTCATTCAAAAACACAAAAATAATATGTATAAGGGGTGCCATGTGTGTGCATGGACAAGAATTATGTTGCGTGTCGGGCTAGACCTAGTGTTGACCGGACGGATGTTATATGCGATTTCTTCACATTTTATTAGTTTTTTAGTCTATATTATATTAGTTTGGATATAAAACAATATATATAAATTAAGTACAGGTATTTATGAGGATTTTATCCATGTTGCCACACATTGCTCATGTATTAGGGTCGTCATGAAGATATATTTGCGATTTTGAAAATGGCGTTTTGGGTTTTTCGCCCGAATTTTATACTTCACATCTTGCTCACAACTGTCATATCACACATACAACAACAACAAAAACACAATTATATTCACTATTCACTCCTTTATTTAGATGTGCAAAAATTATTTTGATATCTTTTAAAACAAAAAGTTATCACGTTTTCAAAACACTCACCATCAATAGCGCAAATTTGTCAAAAAATAAGTCAGGCCATGGGGGAAGTTTTGTAATTTTAAGCCAGGGCTCTAAAGGTTAAACTGTGGAAGAGGTTCAACTTCCACCTATCATGAATTGGAAATATGGACGAGCTCTTGTCTGCTTAGAATTGCCTTCATGAAGAATTTTTTTGAAAAGACAAATGGGCATGAAAAAACTCATTTCACTGTTGCTTTAGATTGCATGGCAGATGGATCACGTTTGCCCCCCCCCCCTCAATCCCCAATGATTATTTTCAAACACAAAACTCTTTCTAAGGGGGTGAAATTCCCAGGTGACATTTTTGTGCATGTGCAAACGAAAGGTTGGATGGATGAAAATGCCACTCTGGAATGGCTGGATAAAGTGTGGAGGTAAAGTAGGGTCACTTTATAAAAACCATTCATGCTAGTCTGGGACACGTTTCAGGCACATCTCACCGGAAAATTGGGGAAAACAAAATGCTGTGAGATATGGTTGTCTGTAGTTGCGATTCTTGTGGTCCTTACCTCCCTCTCGCAGTCACTAAATATTCCCCTTAGCAAACCATTTAAAGACAGACTCTGAGCAAAATGGAATGACTGGATGGCGTCATTTGATTTAGCAGTGATGAAGGGTGGCAACATCGAAAAAGTTGATAACACCACAATAACAACGTGGTTTAAAGAATCGTTATAGTATATATGTCATCCAAAATTATCATCAGATCTTTTAAAAAATGCTTCATTAGTAATATAATGGATGTGAGGACAATGCTATCTTTGAGGACGATGCCGACGATGAATATATACTGAAGACTGATGATATTCACCCTGATGTTTCCATTACAGAGGATGAAATTCATGAATTATTTCATATTTCAGACAGTGATTCCGACTTTGAAGGATCTCAATGACCGTTTGTACTTTTACTGGTAAGATTTTTCCTCTGTTACTGGTATTTTACGCAATTCTGTGTTATAGTATTTTGTGTTTCTACCAGTAATTATCCTTTTAATTATTTTTTACGCTGAATACACCTTCATTTGTTCTATTTTTATTGAATTCTTACAGAAACATTATGCTTAGATGATAACATGGGTTAGATCAGCATGTTTCATTTGTTTTCATGGATGATACTATATGTACACTTTAGTTATGAAATACTTGCCAACATCAGATATATTATAGGCTTAGGCATTTTATCCTGGTGTGAATATATCAGATAAGAACACGCAAGTCACATGTTTTTAGGGGTTGTGCAGGGAATTTTTTTTACTGGTAAGTTTTTCTATTCTGTTACTGGAAGTTGAAATTATTAGGTGTTTTGTTTTTTGTGTTTCTACCACTAATTTTTTAAACCTTTTATTATACGCGTTTGTAAGCCAAGACCCATAAATTAATTGTGAAAATATATACAAAAATTATCAGCTTATACACAGAAATATACGGTAGACCTGAATGACAAAGATCAGCAAAAGCACTGAATATTCACATGTCTTGGCATATCACATACGTGTTTTGATTCTAATGACTAGTTCTTGGCCAAGACCTGCAGTATTCACAGCTGCCACACTGATGTTATAAACTGTGTCAGGGACAAGATTCTGCGAAATGGCTGCTTGAGATGTGATGTTGCTGTTCATGACTGTTTCAGAAGAAATACAATAGTATGTTCTTTAGGATAATTGTACTCAAGCAAACACAAAGTCTTTCAGTTTTACAATGAACTCACAGACTATTGAGTATGAGTATGACAAATACAGGTAACAGTATACAAAACAGTTTCAACCATGATGTCTTTATCATGAAAATACAAAATATGTGCACACAAGTATTGCTGTAGAGATTATATGTATTAAGACCAAATGGTTTAAGGGTATAAAACTACAATACATAAAGATTTTCAAGGATGTACCTAGCTCTACTGTCAGTGGAGCAAGATATTATTTCAGTGACCTGACTGTCACTCTTCTATTATTAATTCTATGTATGGTCAACCTGAAGATCTTGTTTAATGCCATAATAATTCATTCATGATAGTGCCTCTATTTTTATTTTTTGTTTACTGTTCATCTTGTGACAAAGATGTTATAGTTGTTGAAACTATCTTGTATACTATTATCTGAATATTTTGTCATATCAATACCCAATAGTCAGATAGATAATATGCATTCATTGTAAAGCTAAAAATGGAAGTCTGTCAGGTTTGCATGCTCTCATGCTTTCTTTGCAATATATACATAGAATAATAAAAAAGGTAAAAAGTGCAGAGGGCAACATAACCAATTCAGAACAAGATAACTCAGAGCAACTAAACAATGAGTTAAACAAACTGCTTTTTGTAGACGACCAGAGCCTCATATATACAAATGAAGAACAACTGCAAAACCATATTAACTCACTATCTGCAAGGTGCAGAAAATACAACATGAAGATCAATACACAAAAGACGGAAACTATGAAAATATACAGAACACCATGCCCACTAAACATACAGATAGACAACATAGGAGTAAAATAAGAAGAGTAGTTCAAATATCTCAGTAGAATTTTCACAGAAAATGGAAGCCTTGACAGAGAGATAGATACGAGATGTCAAAAGGCAAATGCAGTAGCATACAAACTGTCACTACTTCTTCATCCAAAGATTGAGATGGAAGTTAAAAGACAAGTGATTTACAGTATATTACTACCAACACCGTGGTGTGTCATGTGACGTATTCCTTCTAGAACGTTGTCTTCCCAATGAACTCTCTGAACCTCTCTCTGTCTTGGGCGATGTGGCTTGCATTTTCTAGCGATTTATTCATGTTATCTTTAATGTCGTCAGTCCATCGTCTTCTTGGTCTGCCCTTTCTCCTCTTCCCAGGTACTCTTCCCTCCATTATTTGTCTTTCTAAACATTTATGTCTCTTTATATGACCAAACAGGTGTAGTTTTCTTTTTGTTATTGTGTTTAGTAACCAACACTCTGGAATATTCAATGTGTTTATAATATCTGAGTTAATTGTGTGAAAACACTGTGTTACCAGTGCTAATTCTGGTCTCTCATCTTCACATTACAGAAAGATAGTAGCATGTGAGATAAAATGTTCGAAGAAAACTGCAGGGATCACCAGGCTTGACAGATTACGAAATGAAGACATCAGAGAAAGACTAGGTATAACACCTTGTACAGAATACATAGAAAGGCAGCAGATCAAGTAGTTTGGCCACATTATGAGAAAGCATCACAAGTTACCCATGAACCAAATGAGATCAGAGTACAAAGCCGGAGGAAGACCACGGAAAAAATGGACAGAAAACATCAGGGACATCTTGAACAAATACCATCATAGCACAGCTGAGGCAAAACATCTGACCTTGGAGAACAAGTTAGATTTCCAATCACCCCTTATGCTTAACAGCAAGAGTGGATAACAAACCACTTGGAAATAAACAATTGTAAAACCTTGTGTTTTGTCATACCCGAGCCTAATAATCAGAAAGGTAATGGGCATCCATTATTAAGTTGATCAACCTTGTGTTTTGTCATACCCGAGCCTAATAATCAGATAGGTAATGGGCATCCATTGTAAAGTTGATCAGTCTTGTGTTTTGTGTTTTAGTAGCCAGTAGTCAGATAATGTGCATGCATCCTATAATGGTCCGGTCACATCTCTTTTCCACAGATACATTGATGATGGTATAGGGATTACTGTCATGTTGAGACAGAAATATCTGGCTTCATCAACATCACCAACAATTTCAAATTCAATTTACAAATAACATTTCTACTACTTCTGTTAATTTCCTTGTTACCATTCATCCCCCTCACCGTAGCACATTCATCTACTACAAACCTACTGATGCACATAGTTTTCTGCTCTACACTTCTTATCATCCTGCAGCTTGTCGCAACTCTCTGCCATTCTCCCAGCTTCATTGTCTTTGTCACTTATGCAGAGATGGTGACAACTATTCTTGACAAATCCTCTGAGATGATTGATTTCTTCTGCAGGTGCTCATTCCCTGATAATATCCTTTCATCAGCATGGCTCCATGTACTTCAGTTATCTCACCTAGATACCTTTACTAACTCCCAGGGCTCTTCTTTCCCCTCTGATAGAGTTAAACTTGACCTTACCTTTCATCCCCATAATCTACTGTCTGGCATATCATGCTTAAACATTTGGTACATTCTCCAGTCTGATCCTCACACTCATGCCACTTTCCAGAACTTGCCTCTGGGTGCCTATAGTAATGACAAAAATCTCAAGGACATCTTGCTCCACAGCCACCTTCTGTCTTCTGTACCTGACCACTTTGGCACTGTTCGATGCTCATGTGGTCATTGCAACATGTCCTTATGTGGTTGAGATGTACTCAATCTATTTCCTAAGGCCGCTTTCACTATTGATGAGGCCTTTACATGTGAATCACGTAATTTCATTTACTTTATCTAGGCACATGGACAAAATTTTCACAATAGTGCTAAATAATTACAAATAATATAGTTAGATAACCCTTAAAAACAGCAATTCAACGATACCTCAACCAAGTCTGTACATCAACCCTGAAAAAAGGTACACATTTTTTTCGAATTAATTTCAAATCAACATTTTTTTAATGAAACATACAGGAAAATATAAATAAAACTTGTGACCACAAAATGTAGACATGCTGATAATTTCTAAATTATCTTTGTTATTTGAAATAATACAACACACAAAGTATACATTTGTTTGTTCGCGAAGAACAAAGGCATCTGTTGATCCCATTTCTGTAATTTTCAGAAGCAAGCACAACTAATTACTATTAAAAAATGACAGCTAATTAGCATAATTAAAATATAAAATTAATTACATAGCAATTAAATATATTTAAATAACACATAGGCCCTAATATATATATTTTTATATTCGCAAAGGCAAGGCGGATCTGTTGATCACATTTCTGTCATTTTCAGATGCATGCAGAACTAATTAATATTCAAAATGGCAGATAATTAGTGTCATTAAAATGAAAATAAATATATAACTATTGAATATAATAAAATACCACAGAAACTAGGCATATATATTTTTATGTGTGCAAAGACTAGACACATCTATTGATTACATTTCTATAATTTTAATATGCACAAAAAAATAATTAATATTAAAAATGGCAGCTAATTAACATAATTAAAATGAAAATAAACTACCGGTATATAGGGCCTAACTATAAAATATAATAAAATACCACAGAAAATATATATTTTTGTATTCACAAAGTCAAGAAGCATCTGTTGATTCAGTGTGCTAATTTTCAGTTGAAATGAGGGTTAATGAAATTCAAAATGACAGCTAATTTGCATAAGTAACATTGCATTAGGTAGTCTAATTATAAAATATTTATGATATAATATCATGCAATAGGCCTATATACATTTTTGTGTTTGGAGAAACTTGCCGAATCTGCTGGGATAAATCTTACAGTGTAGGGTAACAACCCTAAACAGGAAGTAGGTGGCTGGGGTAACACTGGGCAAAATGTCAAGATATACAAAAATAGGTAGGTGTGTTACCAAAATAAAACATAAAACATCTTAACAATGAGATACAGGGACAGATGACGTTTCGACTATAAACACAGAGTCCTCCTCCAGTCATCTTTCTCTATGGCTATTTGGGTGTAGTCATGGTTCACAACCACCCCCCCTCCCTCTTAGTTGTTTGACTTACACCCCTGTACTCTCATCAGTTGGTGTTCACTGTGTCCCATTTTTCCATCCAAGCTATTGTCTTTTCCATTGTTCTCCCTTTTGCGGGTGTGTTTTATTTTCACTTCTGCGCCTCGGGTACCGGTTATTACTGTGGCATGTCTTTATTTTTCTAGCCTGTACAAATACGTGCTATCAAGACCCTTGATAAAAATATGGCTTTCACTGTCAATTTTTTACTTTGTTGCCATTATGTGTGTGCTCATCCATATGGAAGGAACTGAGACCAGTCGCTACATCAGTTAAGTTATTGCACTATTTTATTCTCATATATCACCATTATCTGCTCATATTCTCTTCCTGCTATTTTCTCTTTCTCTTCTGTTGCTGCCTTTTTTGACCTCTTTCTCCCCTTTCTCTCTCTCCCCCCTGATCCCTCGTACCATCTCATTTTGCTCTTCACTTACATTATGATTGCTTGTCTGTAGCATTCATTCTATGTTGCCACTTTTGAGGTAAGTATTTTTAATGTACTTTTAATTTACTTGCTACCATATCTTTTCCTTTGTTCATCTCACTTTCTTCAGTCTACTTTCTCCTCCCTACGTACTAATAACTTCTCCCTATATGTTTTTCTCACCTGTCATGCTTCCACATCTTTTCTTCCCCCATTACCTATCTGTTATTGTCCTCCTTATTATAACCCTATTTGTCCCCATGTAAGATTTGTTTTATTGTGGTCATTTGTTTGTCCTGATGAAGGTTTTATAGTCGAAACATCGTCTGTCCCTGTATCTTGTTGTTAAGTTGTTTTATGTTTTATTTTGGTAACAGACCTACCTATTTTTTTATATCGAATCTTCTGGTTAAGTTACCATTATTTCTAGATATTACCAAAGCAAATTAATATTCAAAATGGCTAATTTCCATAATTAAAATGAATTTTCATATAGTTATGTCCTAGTCACGTATGATAAAATGTTTCTGTGCTTCAAATGTGAAAAACTTTCAAGAATTATGTGCATAGTGATGTGCTTTTTTGTTAAGTTATTAAGCATGTTACCTTGTCAAGATAATTTTTGTTTTCATTATATTTTATAAAAATTGTGAACAGTGTGATTTTGGGGTAACACCGCACACACTGACGGGGCAAACATGCACTGCGGACTCACTGCGCATGTTTGCCCCAGTCACTTCCCCCTTATATTGCCAAATATTTAAACCAATATTTTATTGCCACGTTGTTTCTTTTTAGGAATTACAAATGGAAAATTGAGAAAATGATGCTGCTGACTGAAAATTAAGCTGTCGCTGCTATAGATGCACAATCTCCACGGGTCATAGTTGTATGATATCCGCCGATAATATATGCACCATCTCCGCTATTCCTCCGCTATCCATAGATGTATGTTCTCCGCTATTCATAGATGCATGATCCCTGTCGGTTATAGCTGCACAATCTTTCCCAATCATAGTTGTATGACCTCCGCAGATAATAGATGCACGACCTCCACCGATGCACAATATCTGCTATTCATAGATGCACGTTCTCCGCTATACATAGATGCACAATCCCCGCTATTCATAGATGCACGATCTCCGTTATTCATAGATGCACGATCCCTTTCAGTTATAGCTGCACAATCTTCACAGATAATAGATGCACGACCTCCGCAGATAATAGATGCACGACCTCCGCCGATGCACAATATCTGCTATTCATAAATGCACGATCCCCTCTATACATTATTGCATGATCTCCGCTATTCATAGATGCACGTTTCCCGCTATTCATAGACGCACATTCCCCGCTATTCATAGATGCACGTTCTCCGTTATTCATAGATGCACGACCTCCGCTATTCATAGATGTACAATCTCTGCCGGTCATAGATACATGATCTCCACTGGTCATAATTGCACTATCTCTGCCGGTCATAGTTGCACTATCTCTGCCGGTCTTAGTTGCACGATCTCTGCCTGTCATAGTTGTACGACCTCCGCTATTCATAGATAGTTGAAATTATAGTCAAACGCTTTATAGAGCACTCCAACACGTTGTTATAGTTTCAAACAGATCTAAGCACCCATTCTCTGTATAACATTTTTTTTTCATATTTATGTTTTTTTTCATATTTTTTTCGTATTAAAGTTACATAAAGATACATATGCATAGTCTTTGTGCTCTATAATTTTCCAACACTATGACTGGCTATGTTAAGATAGGAAGTGACGTTGTTATTTTGTTGGTTTTGTCAATTTTCCCATGATTTCGGAATTGTTTTTGCCTGCTCGTGTTGGCCCAAAAATTGGGGCAAATGTGGGATTTTACTCATGTTCCTAAAATCTCATTTCTACGGACTAAACGTGATTGTATGTTGCAAATACTCTGACGATTGTTAGATGGATGGATAAGCTACACACTGCTGCTAGTTTGGTCTCTCATAGTTAAGTCTATTTGTCAGAATACACAAAAAAGTGAAAAATGTACATCCGGCTACCCTATTATTATTGTTATCATTATTGTGCATTGTCATGTTCTAGGAATAATGGTTGAACAATTTGTGAAAAATAAATAGTAAAAAGAGTAACTTGTAGGGCCTAAGTCAGATTTCTTGATTATGAGCTTAACTTCCATGTCCTGAAGCATGGAAAACACTTTGAATAAAATTATCCCCCCCCCCCAACTACGGGCTTGGATGTTCCCTCAGATCATCTATGGACCTCTTGTCATCCATTTACATTTATGAAATTATATATCTAAATAATTTTTATAAAAAAAGAAAAACTGATGCTGACTATGCAGATTTGATAGCAGACAAATGCCAATCATTTGATACATCAACACATGCAGTAATACTCACAGACTCTCAAAGCATGTTGCGCAAGATAGACAAGTTCATGCTAAGAAAAGAATGGTGGGACTTATTGAACAACTCAGTTGTCCAAAGCATTACATGGATATTCTGTCCTGGTCATGCTGGGGTCAGAGGAAACGAGAGAGCCGACTTACTGGCAGGCAATGCGGCGATAGACGGCACATTGCTGAGAAGAGATAAAGCAGATTTAATAAAGGCAGTAATAAATTCATTTCGAGATGCAGATGATGTCAATGAGGTTGAGAACGTACACATACAGAGAATGTTAGAAATGGGAGTATTCAGAGGTGAGGGGAGGAAAAGTAAATTTTTTGGAAAGTCCCGAAGATCACACAATCAACACCTGACCGGAACTATGAGTCTACATACACTGGGATGGCTGCTGGAGTGGAGGGCGGAGCACTTATGGGAATGTCCCGCGTGCTGTGAAGCCAGTTTCTAATGAAGAATCACGAATCAAGAATCAAATGCCAATCATTAGGCCTAGTTATTTACAGTAGCCATAGTGTAAATGACTGTGCATTTGCACAGCATGTTTAGTCCGTACAGTAGGCCCAGCTATATAATATATTATTCAATACTACAAGCCTAAGTAAATTTATGATCAGTCTACATTTTTAATTGCTACAATGTATTTATTAAGCTTATGACATAAATCAAACACCAAAACAAAACTACATATTTAAATTATATACATAGAAATCCGACATGGTGAACATAATTAATAGAACAGCCACAATGGCTGATCACAACATGGTTATCAACATGAAATATCGATGTCTTTACAAATTATTTTCATTTTCACGGCACTGTCTAACATTCTTAAAAGTTAAACAAATCAACATAAAAATGGTCAAATACTAAAACTATTAAATACGGAATAAAAGGAATTGTAAGTTAATGAAATGGTTATAACTTACCCAAATTACAAAAAAAGAACATCCATATGGGCAATTCAAGCATAAAATGGTGTGGTGTTCAAAATTTATTTTTATCATCAAGGCACTGCCAAACAATCTTAATAGTTGCACATATCTATATAAAAATAGTCAAAGAACTTTAAAAAACTATTGACAAATGCGTAAAAACACATATACGAGTGAAAAAAAATGGTGATAACATACCTATGAGCACTAAAATCAGTATTATTTCCGTATAATTTAATATTTCCCAAATCATCAATGTCCCAAATGCGCACCAGAAATCGCTGAATAATAATGATACACTCTTTTAAAATTAAAAAATAATTTAGTATCGAAATTTCTGGAAAATGCCATCATGCATAATCATATATTTTATCGGCATCGTGAGAAATCGATTATGCGTTTCCCCCCTGGATGTCCAAGTACCGACTGTATCATATGCAGGTTCCGCGTGAGCAGTATATCAGTGAAACTGACTTAGGATTAAACTACCGCTTCTGCAACCATCTTCAATCCATCAAACACAGTAAGCCTACTCCTGTGGATAACACTTCAGCAGTGATGGCCATCGTGGTGTTCCTGAAATTCATGTTGCTGCCATTAGATCCTGCATCACTGATGATAGATCTAGGTACGCTTTTGATAATCGTTTTATTTTTAAGTTTGGTACCCTCAAGCCTTTTGTACTTAATTCTGACAACTCCTTTGTTTAGCTCTCAGTTGGTGTGGTCCTTGTCTTTATTCATTTTGTTCCATCATTTACGTCACATTTTTGATTGCTTCGTTTCCACATGTATTTATGTTTCAATGTATTTTCTGTTCCAATCCTTCGAGCATTTCACATCCACATTTCACTCAGTTTGTCGTTTCATCAGTTCAACACAGTGGATGAGACTTTATAAAGATTGAAGGAATGTGTAGTTTTGGAAGATAGCAAAAAAAAGAAGATGATTAAGAGATTCATTCATTTTCCTTTTGCGCTGAAGTTAGCGCATAGGGCAGAGGTCAGATCTCTCCAATTCTGTCTGTTCAAAGCTATTATGCACAGTTCTTGAATAGTATGAATAGTGGTTGTTTTACTTTCTCTAAGTATTGTTCTTCTGAGTGTTTCTTTTTGTCTACCCCTTGCTCTTTTGCCTGTAGGTATCCATTCAAGAGATTGGTGGTGTATTGTTCTTGAAACTCAGTAGTTTCTTTTCTGAAGATAAAGAGCTTTTCCAGCTCTCACATCCATATGATAGCACCGGGATAACGCAATAATTAAATAAGCACATTTTCCGTGCTTGTGCTGATTGACTTTGACTTCCAGATATTAGACAGTCTGTTAAATGCACTTGATGCTAGGGCAATGTGAGTTGTAATTTCTGTCATGACAACACCGTCGAGTGTTAATTTGCTTCCTAGATAGGAGAATTTGTGTACTTTTTCAAGTTGTTGTCCATTTAAAGTTAATTGTTGTTAATTTCGTTAGATAAGTTGAAGTCCATAATTTTTTTTTTATGAATTGTTTTGGAGACCTATTTGTCCTGCAATTAGTTTTAATCTATCAGTTTTTGTTTGTGCATCTTGATGGTTTTCACTCAATAGTGCAAGATCATCAGCAAAATCCAGGTCTTCTAATGTTGTTTTATTTATCCATTTGATTCCTAAATTTGTGTTGGATGAGCTTTTTCTCATAGTCCAGTCAATTGTGATATTGAATAGTAATGGTGACATAGGGCAGCCTTGTCTAACACCAGTAATCACAGGGAACCTTTCTGAATTGCCTTTTCTGTTCTAGCACAGCATTTTGAGTTGGTATAGAATGATTTTATCACATTTATATATTTGTTTTGGAATCCGTATATTTTTAAAATTTAGCAAAGCGATGGTCGATGGATGCTGTCAAAGGCTTTATGAAAATCAACAAAGTTTATTATGAGATTACAACCAAATTCTAAACATTCTTCCATTATTTTTCTAAGAGTGAATATATGGTCAAGGCAGGAACGACCTGGTCTAAAACCTGACTGTTCTTCTCTAAGTTTTTTGTCTAAGGATGACTTTAATCTTGCAAGCATCATATTACAAAGAATTTTACCAGGTACGGATAGCAGTGTGATTCCCCTCCAGTTATCACAGTTTGTTAGGTCTCCTTTTTTTGGTAGTTTGATAATGATACCATTTTTCCATTGTTGGAGTGGGCATTCACTTTTCCACATCATATTGAAAATATCCAGTAAAAATGACAAGGTATTATCATTTGCTGCTTTTAACATTTCACTTGTGATGTCATCTTGACCTGCTGCTTTATTGTTTTTTTAATTTCTTAATAGTTTGATTTACCTCTTCAAGGATGAAATTTTCTATCGAAGCCTCTAATGGTGGCATTGCCTCCTCTTCCTCTAGATTTGGAGTAGTTAGATTAAGAGATAGTATGAGGAAAATATACAAGCAAAAGACTATGGGTAGTACCAGTATACATGCTTTCACCATCTTCTAAAAGAGCGGGAGTTACTATGGGGATGCTCACAGTGTATCACAATCAGTTCAGAAAATCATTAAAGTATGGGTCAACTAAAAACTGAGATAGACATGATGGAAGACAATCGTGATTGCTAGCAGTTAAGTTAACAGCAGATTTTCACAATGTGTTTGAAAATATCACTCATAATTTGAAAGCATTCTGAAATAACTTACCTTTAGGTACAATGTCACTGTCCAGTGCTTCAAATATCACCTTGTACCCAAACAACACACCTTTAACATCTTTAGGTGGTTGCCATGACAGCGAGACAAAGGTAGAATTGACTGTATAACTTAATGATGTAACTGGGCCAGATACTGTAAAATTTTAAAATCCATACACAAGAAATATAAGAACTAAAATCAAGTGTATTGGACAAATGAAGTGATTCAAGACTGTATAGATTTGGATCAATATAGTGAAATAAGTAATTGTATTATATACATTTACCACTGCTAATAAAATGATAATAGAAATAATTATATTTAAAAATATCACCACACCTGTTTAACATATGCAGAAAGCCTCCCACAAGTTTAGAACACATGATTAACTCAATTCATATGTAAGCCCGTTATAACGGGACAGAGCCAGCACCATTTAAGGACGTACGCCTGTTATAATGGGACTCCATATATACCCTCCAAATTGGCCTTGTTTGGTTCATAAATGACAAGTATTATTGTTCTTACAATTCTTATATTTTAAATTGTTTATGAATTTCACATTCAATTATCTTTCTTTTGATACCTTATATGACTTTCTATGGCTAATACTTTGTCTTTAGGAAGCTTGCGCCTGAATCATGTTGCGGTCCAAAAAGTTAGCCTAAAATTAATTACATCTAGACACCGGATATAATTACGTGTTGAAAGAGTTAATGTCAGGTAAAAATTTTGTAAGTCACAAAATATTTTTCTCAATGCAAAAAAGACAAAAACCAATACTTATCTGCAGAGATGAACTCATTCCAACAATAGTCATTGACAAAGAACAACTAGAAAATATCAGCAACTTTGAATATCTCTGGTCAACTATTAACACTACAGGAGATTGCTCTACAGATATCAGAAAGAAATTAGCAATGCTCCTAAAAGCATAACAAATGAAGGGACAAGGGACAAACATAAAAAAAAAAGTTACAACTATTAAGAAGCCATATACTGTATTTCTATTGGCAACATATGGTTGTGAGACATGAGCAATGATATCCACAATGGAAAAGAATATATTATCATTTGAAATGCAATGTGATAGAAATGTCCTAAGAATATCATGGACAGAATGATGAACCAATGCAGACGTCCGCAAAGAACTGAACATAGAAGATGACTGGCTTGTCAAAACTATAGATGCTGTCTGTTGGTAGTCTGGAAGTGTGTGAAAACCACTTGATCTGTTGTCTTTTGAAGTGTTCCAATACTGGTAGTGATTTAGTTATGCATCTGATGTTATCATTTCTAATTCTATCTCTTAATGACACTCCAAGTATTTTTCGTAGACTTGTCATTTCTGTTGTCACTATTTTTATTTTGTCTTGTGCTGTCATTATCCAGGTTTGGCACTGGTAGCACAGTGATGGGATAATAATAGTCTTGTATAATGCAACTTTGGTGTCTATGTTTACATTTTTGTTTTTTAAAATATGTGTCATCTGTCCTAGGATCTGGTATGTTTTGTTGCATCTATTTTGTATCTCTTTACCGATTTCCTTTCACTCGTTATAATGCTTCCTAAGTAAGTGAACTCCTTAACTTGTTTAAGGTGTTTATTATCGATGGAGATGGTATTTCTTTCTTTCTTTATCATTGCCATTATTTCAGACTTTTCAATATTAATCTTCATGTTGAATTTTTGACATGTTGTGTGGAGTCTGTTCATATGTTCTTGCAATTGTTCTTCTGATGTCACTATTAGTACTTGGTCATCTGCAAAGAGTAGTTCATTCAATTTGTCTTTCATGTTATCTTCTTCATTGGTACTTGTTAGTTTATAGATGTGGTCAATATGTTATAAAAAGTAGAGTGGATAGGACACACCCCTGGTGAACTCTTGATTGAATTTAAAACTTATTGGGCACTCCTACATTTGCTATTACTTTACATTGGCTATTAATATAAATGCTCTTGTTTGATTAAATGTTCTGGAACTCTGTATATTGATAGTGTTTTCCAAAGTTGTTGTCTGTCCACTCTGCCGAAGGCCTTTTCTTGGTCAACGAATATGATGTATAATTCTTTGTTGGTTTCTGTGGCTCTTTCTGTTAGTTGTCTAAGTGTAAAGATAGCATCCATACAGCTTTTGTTCTTACGGAAGTCCATTTGGGTGTTTTTAAGTTGTCGTTCAATGTATGATCATAATTGTTGTTTTAATATTTTGTAAAAAATTATCCCTGTGTGGCTTATGGTTAGGTATCCCTCTGTATTTTGTGCAAATCTCTCTTACTACCTTTTTTCTTCCATATGGGAATGATTTTCTATTTCTGATAGTAGTACATTTGGTTCTAGGTTTGCTGCTGTAGTGCTTATTGCTGTGTTGTTTTCTCTTTCCTTTAGGTTCAGTAGTTCTTTGAAATATTGTCACCATTTTCCATTATTTGCTTTGGTTCTTTTAGTGCATTGCCTTTTTTCATCATTTATTATTTCTGTTGGCTCATATATATATCATCTTTGTTTCTCATGTTCTTAATTTTCTTGTAAAACTGCTTTAGTGCATTTTTATACTTGATTCTTGATTTTATAATTTTTATAATCTGCATTTAACAGGCCTCCATATTCTTTCCATGAGTTGATTTTGACAGTTTGAACACATAATGTCAACATTTGTTCATAACAGATAGGCCTGACAATTACTATTTTGTTTCAATCAAAATGTTTACTATGGGTCTATATTCAGAGGTATTGTAACAATATCCCCCATAGTCTGTATGAGAGATCTTAAAAGTTCATAATTACTGTCCAAATAACTGACAGGCGAGGATCTTGATTAGAAACTGGCCTCACAGCACGTGGGACATTCCCATAAGCGCTCCAGCAGCCATCACAGTGTATGTAAACACAGAGTCCCTGTCAGGTGTTAATTGTGTGATCTTCGGGACTTTCCAAAAAATTTACTTTTCATTCCCTCACCTCAAGATACTCCCATTTCTGACATTCTCTGTATGTGTACATTCTCAGCCTCATTGACATCATCTTCATCTTGAAATGAATTTATTACTGCCTTCATTAAGTCTACTTTATCTCTTCTCAGCATTGTGCCATCTATCGCCGCATTGCCTGCCAATAAGTCAGCTCTCTCATTTCCTCTGACCTCAGCTTGACTAGAGCAGTATATCCATGTAATGCTCTGGACAACTGAGTTGTTCAATAAGTCACACCATTCTTTTTAAATAATGAACTTTTCTATCTTGCCCAGCATGCTTTGAGAGTATGTGAGTATTACTGAGTGTTTTAATGCATCAATTATCAACTAATTAAGTGCTTCTGTAACTCCCTATATGTCCATCCTCATGCTCGATGTGACAGTGGAATATGCTGAAGATTTCTGAACCACCTTCATGCCGTTTCAGTAGGCAACAAAATCCCAATTGCTTTTATTAGTGTTTCTGTTAATGGAGCCATCTGTGTATATAATTATGTCTAGTGGTTTTGAGTGTAGTTGGGCAAGTTCATGAACTGTATCCTGAGCCCTACTTCCTTCCATTTTCAACATGCTTTATCTAGTTGTATTATTACTTTAGTCAGTGATTTCTTCTCAGTGTCTGCCTCCACCCACTGCCCTTTCCTATTTCTTCAAATTGACATATTCTTTGCAGTGTGTCTTCGGCCTCTGCGATCCATGATCTGCCACGCTAAATTAGTTTTCCCTTTGATTCATCTAGACGTTGGTGTAATGGGTGGTGGTTGTATTCTGTCACTTCAAGGTACAACCTAACTAGTCCTACCTGAAGTCGCACTCTAATGCTTGGGAGATCAAGCAGAATTCTCATAGCAGAGATGGGTGTATCTCTAGAATACCCCAGCACCGCTCTCATTGCCTCATTTTGGACTTTTTCCAATCTATCGACTTGTGTCTGTGACAGTGTTAGTAGGTCGAGGCCATAATCTATAACAGATAACAACATCATTAGATAACACCATCACCATGACAGGCAAGGTTTTTTTGCCAACATATAGGCCTACTTCTTTGTCTTCTGTGATCAGTTTCCGATGCTCACAAGTTTATACAGGAAGATGGGCCACCTACATGAATTCAGTCATCAGTAGGAGGTCCTCATATTTGCCCTACAGCTTTACCTTCAGATCTGTTTCTTGGGACTATATATGATGTATATAAAAAAAAACCACTTTCGTCGCTACATTATAAGTTTAAATATCAGCTTCGGTTGGCAGTTTTTGTTTTTAAACGTATCCAAAAACTTAAACATATCAGTCATTGCTACATTATAAGAAAAATATTTGCATCCCTTCTATTTTTTTGTTTTTGTTTTATTCTAATCCGGACATTGCTTATAGTGTGTGAATATTGAATATATATATATATTCTCTCTCTCTCTCTCTCTCTATATATATATATATATATAGAGAGAGAGAGAGAGAGAGAGAGGGTAGCCTGGGGTAAAGTGTCGCATGTGGCACACCGTCGGGTCAACACATATTACTACATCAGATATATAATTTCAATTTGACACAACGTTTGATAGGTCAAGGATGAGTCAGTTTTCAACATTCTGGAATAATATTTTTTCACTATGTTTGATTTTTGTGTGCAAGTTATTGCACTCTGCCTCCTATCATTATTATTGCGATTTTTTACAAGTTTAACTTGAAATATATGTCACGTTGTTAAGTAATTAAGCACATTATCTTGCCAGGCTACTTTGTTTTTTCATTTGAATTTACAACAGTTGCCCACAATGTGTTGGGGTAAAGTAACACCCATTACTGGGGCAAAATATCGCAATAAAAATTATGAAATAATCCTGATTCCATGAGGAAGTTGCAGATGCCGCTCTAAAGCAGGGAGAGACAGATATATATGGTAATAATGATCATCCAACCTTACAAAGACATTATTAGCTTTAAAACAGAAATTACAAACTAAATTTTATCAAAAATGTGTTTTCAAAGTTACAAAACTAGGTCGCTTCATTTATTCTATCTATTCTTAGTATTTAAATTTACACACTGCCAGTGTGTTTGCAGAATGATGGCAGAAGTGAAGCAAGTTTAAAGGAGAATAGGAATAGCTAAAAGTACTGTCAATTTATCTATCTATTCGCTAAACCCTTTGTTGCCTTTCAGCATCAGGGGTAGAAGAATTTTCTAGAGATGGCCCTCGTTCGTGCTTAGTATTTTGTGGAATTTGTCACCTCTGTCAACCAAATGTGGACCATCATTTTCATGGTCAGCCTCTAGGTCTGCCTTCACTGTATCTGTGTTGCATAGCTTATTGTGGTATGCTGTCTGATGGTAGTCTTCTGATGTGTACAAACCATTTGATTTGTTGTCTCTTAATATATTCTAAGAGTGGAATGTACTTTCAATATATTAACATTACAAGCAGGTTGAAAATGAGAATTATAAAATGCTACATCTATTCGATATTAATGTATGGCTCATAGACATGGACACTAAACAAACAATTAGAAGACAGAATTGAAGCCTTTGAGGATGCTAATATAGAAGAATAGGGTGAACATCATGTAAAGAGAATAAAGCAAACAAAGAGGTTCTAACAACAATTAATATGAAAAAAGAATTATTAAGGAAATTAAAGATCAAGCAAATAAAATATTTTCGACACATTAAAAGACATGACACCTTGTTGGAGACCTTATTTGAGGGTAAAGTCAAAGGGAAGCCAGCAAGAGGAACGAAGAGACACAAGAGGGAGAGTAACATCACAAGATGTTACATATTACAGTCTAGCAGAGTGCACCACCAAAACAGACAGGGGATGCTGGAAGTCTGTTGCAGCTAACCTTCGTTGCAGAGATAGCACTTGATGATGATGAGTGTGCTTGACCTGCCACAGTGGTGATCTCCCTCAATTTTATAGCTGAATGGAGTGTATCACCTTTTTACCTGTGTCACTTAGCTCCCAAAATAGGGCAAAGTGATTTTTTTTTTTTTTTACATATGTTCATAAGCATAAATTCTCATTCTACTGTCTACATGTAACTATATTTTCAATGACCTCACTAATGTAAGATGGATGGATATACACTGACAGCAATTTAGTCTCTCATAGTTAAATCTAGTTGTCAGAATAGGCTAAATTGTGAAAAATGTGACACTTTGCTCCCCTACTACACTATAGAGCCTATCAAATGACCAAGTAAAGGATGGATTGTCTTATGCTTTTTCTTGACACTGGAGATTAATCACAAGTAAACAATGGATTGTGTCAGGTTGTTTTCAAACATTAAATATTTATCACCAGTAAAGGATGGATTGTCTTAGGCTTTTTCTTGACATTGGAGATTAATCACAAGTAAACAATGGATTGTGTCAGGTTGTTTTCAAACATTAAATATTTATCACCAGTAAAGGAAGGATTGTGTCAGGTAGTTTCCTGGCACTGGAAATTTATTACAAGTAAAGATGGATTGTGTCAGGTTGTGCACCAACTAAAGATTTATCACAAGTAAACAATTGATTGTGTCAGGTTGTACCCTGACTAAAGATTTATCACAAGTAAAGAATGGATTCTGTTGGGTTGTTTCCTGATTTGAGATGTATCACAAGTAAAGAATGGATTGTGATGGCTCATGACACATCTACAAAATAATATGAATGGAACAATAAACTAGGGAAATATCTATATCACAGATACAGGAATGAGACAATAAAATATGACGATATCTATATCATAGATACAGGAGTGAGAAAATAAAATATGATGATATATATACTATAAATACAATATTTACACCATAGACAAGAGTTAAACAATAGATTAGAGTAATATCTATACCATAGGATTTATATATTCCTCCAACAAAATTGTAAACGTATTTGGTTCCTGATGTAACCTGTATTGTGTATCAGGAGATGAAGGTCCTGGATGGCAGAAGCAGAAGATGCCCTGCTCAGAGTTTGTGAGCTGGAGGAAGTGGGAAGAGGTTGTGAATGGGTGAAATTTGACAAAGAGAGAAGGTTATTGACAACAGTTGTGATACAGATGGGAAGAGGGTGCTGCGACTGGGCTGCCAACAGAACAGAGGGAATGATCCAAAAACTCATACTGCAGCACTCAAAGCCACACGATACAATAATTTACACAGACGGCTCAGTAACACAAGAAACAAACAGCTGTGGTTGGGGTTTCATGGCCTACCAAACTTGCAAGAAATTAGCTGAGTCATCAGCTGCGTACCCCACTATAACATCCAGTTTGAGAATGGAAACAGAAGTGGTGACAGCGACTTTCACTTGGCTGGCAACGCAACCACTAATAGACTCAGTGATTCTATCAGACTCTCAAAGTATGCTGCACAATTCAGAAAAGGGTATAATCAGAACTGAATGGGTCACTCTCCTCAACAATGCGCAGAGCATTACATGGATCTACTGTCCAGGTCATGCTGGGGTCAGGCGAAATGAAAGAGTCAATGTGTTGACTGGTGAAGCCTTGGTGAATGACGCTGAGGTAAGAAGAGACAGGATTGAATTTATTAGAGCAGTTATGGATACCCTATGAGAAGACGAGGAGGATAATCTACATATAAGAATGAGACAATCTACATATTCAGAGAATGGTAGAAATAGGAGTGACTAGAGGTGATGGGAGAAAGAGCTCCCTCTCCGGAAAGATCAGAAGAACACATAATTAGCAACTGACTGGGGCACAGAGCTTATACACGTTTAGATGGCTGATGGAACGGCAAGCAGAGCATATATGGGAATGCCCCAAGTGCTGTGACACTTGTTCCTAATCTAGAATCAAGCATCAACCTGTATTGAAGGTTATGAAGTTTGTTGCAGAATGTTAATCTACGTCAAGAAGCATTATGTATCATTAGTTCCTGAGATACCTCGGTTGAAGGTTATGCCATTGTTTTTTAGATGTAATTACTAATGCCAGCAGTCTAGGAAATCCAGTGTTCAAGAAATAATCAGAGATAAGGTTATACAGCCTTTTTTTAAGTCATCCACTGAAACAAGTTTGCCAGGAAGTATTTTCTTTCAATACCTTGCAGTTTTACTTGGATAGTGCAGATACCGATGTCATCACCTGTTGCAGTTGAGCAGAAGAGCAACATCAGAGTATCCGGAGATTACCTTTACCTTGAACAACCAAGGAAGATGAATCCAGAGGAAACTCAAGCCAGGGAGTACAACTGAGTGATTAGTCTATTGTGCAATAATATTAACAGTGAACACTTTGTTATCAAGGTCAGATCATGTATAAATAATATTTAATTCTTCAACTGTGTGGATTAGCTATGAGTAAGAACTGTGAACTGTATGTTATTAAGGGCACGACCATCGTTAGTCTCTGCCTTTTGTGATTATAGGTAGATAATTTACTATCTAGGAAAAAGCTAAGGAACTGCTACTATAAACAAACTGGAAAGACTATAGGATGATTTTTAAAAATTAGTAATAAGTTAGTTAAATATAATAGTGATGACATGTAGCTAGAATTGACAACCAGGTTTTTGGAAAGACAAGGAATTTTAGGTGGGGTTTTCGCCTAATGTACAGGGATGCAACTGAGCTAAAATGTGAGTAATCTATGTTGAATGCCTGTGAAGTGTTGATGTATACATGTTTTTGAAATACATGTAACTCTTTTCCTCCCTACATGCTATGAGTAAGATTGTTATTAAATCTCAATCATACCTGCAAGGACAGGATTCTTCTCTACTTTTCATTGAGGTGTTAGCTACGTTAAGGTTTGCAGGTGGAGCTGATCTCTTTCAATTCAAGTGTACATAACGAACCATCTTCAGGACTACAATTTAATATTAAGCCAAAACCATTATACAGAATCAGAATGAAGTCATGGACCATTTGTTAATGACTGTGTAAGTCAATAAGAGTTGCTGATTACAAATCAAGATTATAAATAGAGAAGTTGTAAGTGAGAGCATCTTGGGGAAACATATGGTGATGATTATTATTATTAAATGGAATAGGAAATAGCCTCTTCTATCTCATTTTCTATCACAGTTGTGCCTGTCGGAAGAAATAATTCTTCTATAAACAAATATATCTATCCCAGCCGTTCACGTCTTTCTCGCATGAGGTGTTCAGCAGTCAGTGAACTGGTCTCGCGTAATTAGACGATTGGTGCCTTTGCTCATCGGATACAGAACCATTTCTCATCCATGAGCCTTGTTCCGGTTTAGGTAGAACTCGACAGAAGTTGGACTGGGCTCTTTTGCATTCTTAGCCAAGGTGTCATTCAGACATCATGAACCCTTCATCCAAGTCTGAGTCTCATCATGTCTTTGGGAGCAAAGCGTGAACAACTATGTCCCATTTGTGCCAGCGTCCATTGGGTACTGTCTCCACGATCTTGTTTCCATTATGAGAAAAACTCAACAGTAGAGTTGGGCCCGGGCTGTCATCTTGGCTGAGAACCCACGATTAGGTCTTTGACCATAAGTAGCATTGGTAACTAGAAGCTTGTTTCAAATTAACGGAACTTGTAGTTACCATTTCCTTTGAATGTTTTCCCTTTCTATTTGCACATGGCATTGCCCTCTGGCACTGTGTTGGCCTCTCATTGTACTTGGTATATTATCTTTATGTCTCTCATCTGCCTTTTTGTGTCAATTGCATTGGTTGCACCTCAAATGCTCTGACCATACTGTCTTGGATCGCTATGTGTCGACATTGATGCTGTATGTGTTTTATGTGTTGTTGGCAGAGAGGTCTCAGAGATATTGCTTGTCTGTGCAGTCAAATCTTATTCCATCTGTAGCCTCCATACTCACAGACACGAGCCATAAATATGTTGGCCAGGAATACAGCAAGAGTAGTTGTATTTCTGTTTCCAGGGTGCACCACAAGGTGGTACATTTTGGATCTTGGTTATCTGCTAACCCCGGGTTTGCATGAGAACAATGCTAGTCCCTGTGCACCCCATATGCACATATAAAGAATGACAGACATGTTGATGACAAGGGGTAAAGGGAGCAAGTATGTTGTGTCTGAAAAGATCTGAAGACCATTTAATTAATATCTGACTGAGAATTTGAGTTTGGATACTATTAAGTGGCTGCTGGAGTGGAGAGTGGAACTTTCAATGCAATGTCATGAGTGCCAAAATGCTGGCTGCTAATTAAGAATGCTGTAACCCCTCATTTCTAGCTTGTTTGGTCACCCCTAACATTCTGGTGAAATAAAAATTACAATCCCATGACATAAATGTATGGCCAGTCATGACACCATTTTGAACATCATGATTACAAGAAAGAACTACTAAGAGAAATAAAGATCAGGCAAATAAAATACTTTGGACACATTAAAAGACATGACACCTTATTGAAGACATTACTTGAGGGTAAAGTCAAAGGGAAGCGAGCAAGAGGTAGGCAGAGATACAAGTGGGAGAGTAACATTACACGATGGACAGGTTACAGTCTAGCAGAGTGCACCACCAAGACAAGAGACAGGAGATGTGGGAGATACGTTGCAGCCATCCTTCGTTGCGGAGACGGCACTTAATGATGATGATGTTGAATTACAAGCCCATCACATAAATTTATGGCCAGTCATGCCACCAGCTTGAATACTTTCTTAACATATACATTTATTTTTAATGTTCTCATCATAATTTTATATAATTATTAACAATAATTATCAAGAATACATAACTGACTAACATGCTTGTAATGTTCTAATGAGAACAACTTCTGTGAAAGGTCCCATCTCTGGGAATACTCCATGTGAGAAGGCAGCCACTCTACACTCATACAAAGTCCAAGGCAGTAGAGATCTGAATTTGTAAATGACATATTTCATGTTATAGATTTCACTCATTCCTTCATCATATGAATTACAACAATATTATTATGCATTATAACAACATTAATATTCTGTAAACTTTGAGCTAATGCATTTTTTTTCTTGGCATACGATCTTACTACTCAGTAGAAATTTGGAAACAAATGCAAATAAAGAAGACATTGTGCATTTATTAATATTTGAATTATAGCTATAATCATATTGTAAATTTGAACAGATGGTTTACTGTCATCAGTTTCATATATCAGATCAGATAGTTTACTGTCATCAGTTTTATATATCTGAATCAGATAGTTTACTGTCATCAGTTTTATAGATCTGATCAGATAGTTTACTGTCATCAGTTTCATATATCAGATCAGATAGTTTACTGTCATCAGTTTTATATATCTGAATCAGATAGTTTACTGTCATCAGTTTTAGAGATCTGATCAGATAGTTTACTGTCATCAGTTTTATAGATCTGATCAGATAGTTTACTGTCATCAGTTTTATAGATCTGATCAGATAGTTTACTGTCATCAGTTTCATATATCTGATCAGATAGTTTACTGTCATCAGTTTTAGAGATCTGATCAGATAGTTTACTGTCATCAGTTTTATAGATCTGATCAGATAGTTTACTGTCATCAGTTTTTTAGATCTGATCAGATAGTTTACTGTCATCAGTTTTAGAGATCTGATCAGATAGTTTACTGTCATCAGTTTTATAGATCTGATCAGATAGTTTACTGTCATCAGTTTTAGAGATCTGATCAGATAGTTTACTGTCATCAGTTTTATAGATCTTATCAGATAGTTTACTGTCATCAGTTTTAGAGATCTGAATCAGATAGTTTACTGTCATCAGTTTTAGAGATCTGATCAGATAGTTTACTGTCATCAGTTTTAGAGATCTGATCAGATAGTTTACTGTCATCAGTTTTAGAGATCTGATCAGATAGTTTACTGTCATCAGTTTTAGAGATCTGAATCAGATAGTTTACTGTCATCAGTTTTAGAGATCTGATCAGATAGTTTACTGTCATCAGTTTTATAGATCTGATCAGATAGTTTACTGTCATCAGTTTTATAGATCTGATCAGATAGTTTACTGTCATCAGTTTCATATATCTGATCAGATAGTTTACTGTCATCAGTTTTATATATCTGATCAGAAAGTTTACTGTCATCAGTTTTAGAGATCTGATCAGATAGTTTACTGTCATCAGTTTCATATATCTGATCAGCTAGTTTACTGTCATCAGTTTTATAGATCTGATCAGATAGTTTACTGTCATCAGTTTCATATACCTGATCAGATAGTTTACTGTCATCAGTTTCATATATCTGATCAGATAGTTTACTGTCATCAGTTTCATATATCTGATCAGATAGTTTACTGTCATCAGTTTCATATATCTGATCAGATAGTTTACTGTCATCAGTTTTATAGATCTGATCAGATGGTTTACTGTCATCAGTTTCATATATCAGATCAGATAGTTTACTGTCATCAGTTTTATAGATCTGATCAGATAGTTTACTGTCATCAGTTTCATATATCTGATCAGATAGTTTACTGTCATCAGTTTTAGAGATCTGATCAGATAGTTTACTGTCATCAGTTTTATATATCTGAATCAGATAGTTTACTGTCATCAGTTTTATATATCTGAATCAGATGGTTTACTGTCATCAGTTTTATAGATCTGATCAGATAGTTTACTGTCATCAGTTTCATATATCAGATCAGATAGTTTACTGTCATCAGTTTTATATATCTGAATCAGATAGTTTACTGTCATCAGTTTTATATATCTGATCAGATAGTTTACTGTCATCAGTTTTAGAGATCTGATCAGATAGTTTACTGTTATCAGTTTTATAGATCTGATCAGATAGTTTACTGTCATCAGTTTTATAGATCTGATCAGATAGTTTACTGTCATCAGTTTCATATATCTGATCAGATAGTTTACTGTCATCAGTTTTATATATCTGATCAGAAAGTTTACTGTCATCAGTTTTAGAGATCTGATCAGATAGTTTACTGTCATCAGTTTCATATATCTGATCAGCTAGTTTACTGTCATCAGTTTTATAGATCTGATCAGATAGTTTACTGTCATCAGTTTCATATACCTGATCAGATAGTTTACTGTCATCAGTTTCATATATCTGATCAGATAGTTTACTGTCATCAGTTTCATATATCTGATCAGATAGTTTACTGTCATCAGTTTCATATATCTGATCAGATAGTTTACTGTCATCAGTTTTATAGATCTGATCAGATGGTTTACTGTCATCAGTTTCATATATCAGATCAGATAGTTTACTGTCATCAGTTTTATAGATCTGATCAGATAGTTTACTGTCATCAGTTTCATATATCTGATCAGATAGTTTACTGTCATCAGTTTTAGAGATCTGATCAGATAGTTTACTGTCATCAGTTTCATATATCTGATCAGCTAGTTTACTGTCATCAGTTTCAAATATCTGATCAGATAGTTTACTGTCATCAGTTTCATATATCCGATCAGATAGTTTACTGTCATCAGTTTTATAGATCTGATCAGATAGTTTACTGTCATCAGTTTTAGAGATCTGATCAGATAGTTTACTGTCATCAGTTTCATATATCTGATCAGATAGTTTACTGTCATCAGTTTTATAGATCTGATCAGATGGTTTACTGTCATCAGTTTTATATATCTGATCAGATAGTTTACTGTCATCAGTTTTATATATCTGATCAGATAGTTTACTGTCATCAGTTTTATAGATCTGATCAGATGGTTTACTGTCATCAGTTTTAGAGATCTGATCAGATAGTTTACTGTCATCAGTTTTATAGATCTGATCAGATGGTTTACTGTCATCAGTTTCATATATCAGATCAGATAGTTTACTGTCATCAGTTTCATATATCAGATCAGATAGTTTACTGTCATCAGTTTTATATATCTGATCAGATAGTTTACTGTCATCAGTTTTAGAGATCTGATCAGATAGTTTACTGTCATCAGTTTTATAGATCTGATCAGATAGTTTACTGTCATCAGTTTTATATATCTGATCAGATAGTTTACTGTCATCAGTTTCATATATCTGATCAGATAGTTTACTGTCATCAGTTTTATAGATCTGATCAGATGGTTTACTGTCATCAGTTTCATATATCAGATCAGATAGTTTACTGTCATCAGTTTTATATATCTGATCAGATAGTTTACTGTCATCAGTTTCATATATCTGATCAGATAGTTTACTGTCATCAGTTTTAGAGATCTGATCAGATAGTTTACTGTCATCAGTTTCATATATCTGATCAGCTAGTTTACTGTCATCAGTTTCATATATCTGATCAGATAGTTTACTGTCATCAGTTTTATAGATCTGATCAGATAGTTTACTGTCATCAGTTTCATATATCTGATCAGATAGTTTACTGTCATCAGTTTCATATATCTGATCAGATAGTTTACTGCCATCAGTTTCATATATCTGATCAGATAGTTTACTGCCATCCGTTTCATATATCTGATCAGATAGTTTACTGTCATCAGTTTCATATATCTGATCAGATAGTTTACTGCCATCAGTTTTAGAGATCTGATCAGATAGTTTACTGTCATCAGTTTCATATATCTGATCAGATAGTTTACTGTCATCAGTTTCATATATCTGATCAGATAGTTTACTGTCATCAGTTTCATATATCTGATCAGATAGTTTACTGCCATCAGTTTTAGAGATCTGGTCAGATAGTTTACTGTTATCAGTTTTAGAGATCTGGTCAGATAGTTTACTGCAGGGCTATTCAATTGGCGGCACGCGGAGGCCTAGTAAGTGGCTCACGGATCATTGCTAAAACAGTGAAATAAAATGATTAAAAAAACTATTTTAAAAAATATTCTGGCCCATGATGATCCCCAATTTCTACATTTTTGTTCCAGAGTAAATATAGTTGAAAAGCCCTGGTTTACTGTCATCAGTTTCATATATCTGATCAGATAGTTTACTGTCATCAGTTTCATATATCTGATCAGATAGTTTACTGTCATCAGTTTCATATATCTGATCAGATAGTTTACTGTCATCAGTTTTATAGATCTGATCAGATAGTTTACTGTCATCAGTTTTATAGATTTGATCAGATAGTTTATTGTCATCAGTTTTAGAGATCTGATCAGATAGTTTACTGTAATCAGTTTCATATATCTGATCAGATAGTTTACTGTCATCAGTTTTATAGATCTGATCAGATAGTTTACTGTCATCAGTTTTATAGATTTGATCAGATAGTTTATTGTCATCAGTTTTAGAGATCTGATCAGATAGTTTACTGTAATCAGTTTCATATATCTGATCAGATAGTTTACTGTCATCAGTTTTATAGATCTGATCAGATAGTTTACTGTCATCAGTTTTATATATTTGATCAGATAGTTTATTGTCATCAGTTTTATATATTTTATCAGATAGTTTATTGTCATCAGTTTCAAAGACTGATCAGATGTTTTAATGTCATCAGTTTCAGTTTTTTGATCAGATGTTTTAATATCATCTGTTTCAGAGATCTGATCAGATGGTTTAATGTCTTCAGTTGCCTAATTAGATGGTTCACTTTTATAGAAGTGAAACATTAAGTGAAAGCGATAATGGAACTGGTGTACATGCTGCATGAGAAGGTAGCAAGATGGAATTGCTGTATAAGACGGTAGCAAGATAGAATTGCTGCATAAGACGGTAGCAAAATGGAATAGAGCTTTGCCTGTCTGTTTATGGGCTACCATGAGCAGCAGGTATGAGAATTCTATTATGGGTCCTGTCCATTGGTGTTCCACAGTACATCAATGATGGTATTTGCATCACTGAAATGTCTGACAGTGGTGTCCACAGTACATCAAAGATGGTAGTAAAGCAAAATGAATTAAACAGGTTACTAAAACACTTACCTTGCCTATTAATAAAAATATATTTAAAAAAGTATATATAAAAAAACATACAATAAAACTAAACAGGACAATTCTCCATGTATCGGCTCAAATTGAACCTTTTTCAAGAGACAAACAACAGAAAACAACAAAATAAAAAACAAAATAGATGACTAGATTTCATCAAGCCCCGTCTCCATAGCGCAGGGATGGCATCGCAAGATGAAATCTAGTCATCTATTTTGTTTTTATTTTGTTGTTTTCTGTTGTTTGTCTCTTGAAAAAGGTTCAATTTGAGCCGATACCTGGAGAATTGTCCTGTTTAGTTTTATTGTATGTTTTTTTATATATACTTTTTAAAATATATTTTTATTAATAGGCAAGGTAAGTGTTTTAGTAACCTGTTTAATTCATTTTGCTTAACTATTTGTTCATTAGGTTACTGCGGCACCATCCAATTTGTCGGACACCCTCTGACCATTTGGTTATTTATATCAATGATGGTATTTGCATCACTGAAATGTCTGACAGCGTTATCTCACAGTACATCAATGATGGTATTTGCATCACTGATATGTCTGACATTGGTATCCCACAGTGCATCAATGATGCTGTTTGCATCACTGTGTTCAGTGAGACACTGTTGGAGACAGGGCTTGATGAAATATAGTCATTTATTTTGTTTTTTTATTTTGTCCTTTTCTGTTGTTTGTCTCTTGAAAAAGGTTCAATTTGAGCCGATACGTGGAGAATTGTCCTGTTTAGTTTTATTGTATTTTTTTTTATATATAATTTTTTTTTTAAAATATATTTTTATTAATAGGCAAGGTAAGTGTTTTAGTAACCTGTTTAACTCATTTTGCTTTACTATCAGACACCTCTGGCAGTTCTATTATAGTGTTCTGTTCAGACACCTTCCTGTAGTTCTTCTATAGTGCTCTGTTCAGACACCTCTGGTAGTTCTACTATGATGATGATGATGATGATGATGTTCGTCCGTCGTGATCGACAATGACCAAAAACTCAACCATAATAATAATAACAATAAATAATAAAATAATAAAATTAATAGTGCGTTTTTAAATGACTAGTAAGTCCAATGCGCGCACAAAATGTTCTTTTACAGAATTGACAACAATAGAAGGTATCTGTGTGAGGTTGAGATGTTTCTTTTCTATGTGTCCACTTCTGTCTTGCAGTTTCTTGTCTGAATTCTTCCGCCGCTAGTGCTCCCATTCTAATGCTATAATGCCATGCTGTTCTATCCTGAGCGAGGCTTTCCCAAGCGCCTACGTCAATGTTAAGATGTTTCAAGGATGACTTGAGCGTGTCTTTGAAACGCTTTTTCTGTCCACCAACTTTTCGAAATCCTGCCTTGAGTTCTCCATTTTGGCAAACGCGAGTTCTCCATACACACAAGATGGCCTGCCCAGTGTGCCTGCGCCTTCATAAGTATTGTGTGGATGCTTTGTGAGGTTGATTTTTCCAAGACCTCATAGTCCGGTTCTTTGTCCCACCAATGGATGTTTAGTAATTTACGTAGGCAGGTAAGATGGAAATGATTTAACTTTCTTGCATGTCTAGCATACACTGTCCACGTTTCGCAGGCGTATAGTAAGGTTGGTATAACAGCAGCATGATATACTTGTAGTTTGGTGGTTGTTCTTATACCTCTTCTGTCCCATACATTGTTGCGTAATCTGCCAAATACTGCACTAGCTTTTGCCAGTCTATTGTTAATTTCCACATCAATGTTGACATCGTGAGAGAGAGTGCTTCCAAGGTAAGTAAAATTGTCGACTACCTGCAGTTTTTCCTGATTGACGATGATGGAAGTAGCAGTATGTTGGCTATTTGATGTTGCTTGTTGCATGACTTCTGTTTTTTTGGTGTTAATAGTGAGACCAAAGTTGTTGCAGGCCTTTGAGAAGCGGTCTATGGTGCTCTGCATGTTTACGACAGAGTCAGCATACAATGCACAGTCGTCAGCATAAAGTAATTCTCTAACAGTACTAGATTTAGTTTTCGTGTTTGCTTTTAGACGACGTAAATTGAAAAGACCACCATCCGTTCTATAATTGATCATTATGCCTGCTGTTTCATTACTATGGTGTGTTTCCATTAACATGGCCGTAAATAACAGGCTGAAAAGAGTAGGGGCCAGCACACATCCCTGCTTTACACCATTTGTGACAGGGAATGCAGGAGATACTCCTCCATCGCAGATAACACTAGCCATCATACCGTCATGAAATTGTTGTATCACAGTGACAAGTTTTGGTGGGCATCCGAACTTTGTAAGCACCTTCCACAGTCCTTCTCTGTTAACGGTATCAAATGCTTTAGTTAAGTCCACAAATGTTGCTAAGAGTTCACTATGTTGCTCTTGTGACTTTTCCTGAATTTGTCGTGCATAGAATATCATATCAACTGTACCACGACCTGCACGAAAACCGCACTGACTCTCTGGGAGTAGCTCGTTTAGTAGTGAATTATTTAATCTGTTGAGTATGACACGAGCGAGAATTTTACCAGCTATAGACAAAAGTGATATGCCCCTATGATTATCGCAAGAATGGTACCTTTGCCTTTATATAGGTGCACTATAGAAGCATCTTTTAGATCTTGAGGCAATGTACCTGAGTTCCAGAAAATACCAAAAATGTCAGTTAGTTTTTTAATCAGCAGTGGTCCGCCATTTTTATAAATTTCAGCAGGTAAGGCATCCAAACCTGGAGCTTTAAAATTTGACATTTGTTTAATCGCTATCATAACCTCTTGACTGCTTGGAGGTATATTGAGTTCTTCTCTTATCCTAAGTTGTGGTATTCTGTTTGACTTCTTCATTTATTACCTATGGTTTGTTTAGGATTTCTTCAAAATGTTCAGCCCAACGATTTAAGATGACATTTTTATCAGTGAGGAGCTTCGACAAATCACCATTTAATAGAGGTGGTGATCCCGATGAGTGTGGGCCATAGATAGTTCTTAAAGCCTCATAGAATCGCTTATAGTCCTGTCTGTCTGCAAACATTTGAATTTCTTCAGCTTTTCAATGTAGTCATTTATCCTTTATCTCTCTAAGCTTCTTTTGACAAGTGTTACGGATCTTGTTATAGGCTACTTTCTTGGACGGTGAAGATGCTGCCTCTTGTAGTTTCTTGAAAGCTTTGTGTTTTTCTTCTAACAAGGATGTTATCTCAAAGTTATTATCATCAAACCAGTCTTGGTGTCTATGTACCTTCACACCCAAATGTTCCTTTGCTTTGGCGTAAATAATTCCTTTAAACGAAGCCCAGCTATCGTCAGATGTGGTATTAAGAAGATCTAAGTCTCCCAAGGCTACGTCGAGATCCTTGGAGAGATTATTTTTTATATCGTGGTTACTCAACCGATCAGTGTTTAGGCGTTTTTCTATCTTTTGTCCCTGTGGACGTCTTTTTCTTGCAATGGTGAAATTTAGTTTGGATACTATAAGCCGGTGATCAGTCCAGCATTCAGCTCCACACATTACTTTTGTGACACTAACATCTTTAATGTCCCTTTTTCTAGTTATGATATAGTCTATAAGATGCCACTGCTTGGAGCGTGGATGCATCCAAGAGGTCTTTTTGCACGTTGGCAAACGAAAAATAGTGTTGGTGATAGTGAGTTCGTGCACAGAACATAGCTTTAAAAGAAGGGAACCATTGCTGTTACATTTACCAATCCCATGACGTCCAAGAACACCTTGCCATGTCTGGAAGTCTTTGCCAACTCAGGCATTGAAATCACCCAGGATAATGAGTTTATCAGTTCTCGGTGTACCAAATATAAGCGGCATCTAACTCTTCATAGAATTTATCCTTTTCCTCATCAGGATTTGTCATTGTCGGCGCATATGCAGAAAGTAATGTGGCAAAGTTATTTTTGCTCACTTTCAATCGCAACGACATCAAGCGATCGCTAATTCCTCGAGGCAGACCTGGAAGTTTCTGCATCAGAGATGATTTTATAGCAAAACCAACACCTGATTCACGCCTCTCTGTGTTTTTACGTCCTATCCAGAAGAATGTATACCCTCCACCTCTTTCTGTCAACTGACCCTCATCTGCAAACCGCGTTTCACTAAGTGCAACAATATCCAGATTATAACAGGCCAATTCTTTAGCAATTAGTGCTGTTCTTCTTTCTGGTCTGTTTACATCTGAGATATCTGTAAGTGTCCGAACATTCCATGAACCAACTAGGATTGATTCAGACTTTGTTCTCTTCATATTTAATTAGTAAAGATAAGTAAATAAATGTGTTGAGAAATGACTAGCGCTGAAGTTGGTTTATAGTGTGGAAGAGTTGCGCTAATCGTCAACCACACTCTCTCTCCTGAGTTTTATCTTGGTCCAGTGGCAAGACAAAGTCGAGACAACTGGGAGAAAATCAGGTGCAGTGGATGGCCAGAACGTACTATGTGTCTAATTGTGCCCTATGCTGTCCACACAGCTCTGCTGTTAGCGCCTATGTACCCGTTGAGTTACCTGCCAACTTCTTCCGAGTATTTCGCCGCAAACAGACTTTTTAAGCCTAGGTAGACAAAGACTTTGTTAACAATGCTAAGTTGGCTTATTTCTTAGCACTGTGAGTGTCCATAATAGCTACAGTGTGTCGCCCAATATCACATCGACTGTAACAGGTTGACACCGTGTAAAAATAGGGCAGACCATTTTGACACGGTCAGTGAACCCGCCCCAGTGGCGAGAATAGGTCACCAAATGAGATGTTTGTATCCGATTGACAATAACGAAAAAACCAAGTTTCTCCTTTGTCAGTGCTCGAATCTTGCAAATAGCAACATTAAAGTGCGGAAACATATCCATTTATCACTTGAGTACACAATTAAACAACACAACTAGTACAATCCACGAAATTCGAATCACATAAACAGTGAGACAAAAACATCGCAACTAGAATGGTCGTCATCTTGGACGCTCTTGCTCCTATAGTTCTACTATAGTGTTCTGTTCAGACACCTTCCTGTGATTCTTCTATAGTATTCTGTTAAGATACCTTCCTGTAGTTCTACTGTAGTATTTTTTCAGGCACCTTACATTTCATTCTGATCTCCAGACACGTGCAGTGTATCTCTGTCCTTTGGTTGCTTAAAGATGTAACTAGAATTACAGTAATATCTTGGTCCACAGACATCTCAAACCTGACGTCTTTAGTTTTTTTTGGGACCATCAGCTGCAAACGTAGCAGATTCAACACCTGTGTCTATGTCACACAGAGCCATTACTGTAATGGTACATTATTTTATTGAAGGGCACCGATGTAATAGTTTTATGCTTGGACATTGATGATGGCCTGTAACCGTAACAGAATGAGGGTATTCTGTAGCACACATGCTGGATTCAATTGAAGACACCCTTGATGATGGTATGTAGACTTAACAGAATCAGTGTATACTGTTAAAATATGCTAGATTCTCTCCACTGAAGACACCCTTATACAAATACAAGTACAATTTAAACAACTTCCCTTAATTCATTAGATGATGAATTCCAATATGATTAATCTATTTTTTCCTTTGAGTTAAAAAGTGTATAAGAGGAGGAGATACTGAGTTGTTTTGCACTCTATGTAGTCAGGGGAAATGAAAGTGCTGATGTGTTGGCTGGTAAAGCTTTGATGAATGGCACAGAGATAAGAAGAGACATCATTGAATTGATTAGAGCAGTCATTAATACGCTATGAGAAGATGAGGAGGAACTTGAATGAGACAATGTACATATTCAGAGAATGGTAGAAATGGGAGTAACTAGAGGTGATGGGAGAAAGTGCTCCCTCTACGGAAAGATCAGAAGAACGTGTAATCAGCAACTGACTGGGACACTGAGCTTATACACTTTTGGATGGCTGACGGAACAGCAAGCAGAGCATGTATGGGAATGCCCCCACTTGTTCCTAATCAAGAATCAACAAAGGGAGACCAGCAAACAGCATGGTGGAATGAAGAGACACAAAAAGCTACACAAATAAAGAAACAGTGCTTTAGAACTTGGTTGAAATCTAATAACCAAAATGATTATGTTCAGTACAAACTAGGTATACAAAATATGAAAAGAATAGTCAAAGAAACCAAAGAGGATTCCTGGTGTAAAAATATGGAGAACACCTAACAGGTCTATGTAAGAATAACCCTAGAGACTTCTTCAAAAGTGTCAATGAAATGAGAATGAGAAATGAAAGCTACAACCTAACTGCAATAATAAAAAGCAAAGATTGAATTCCTTGACAGAAACTACTTAGCAGAAACTTAGCAGAAACAATAGGAAGAATAGGTGGAAAGAATATTTCTCAAGAATTGTACAATCCTAACATTCTGATGCAACATACTTATAAGGGAAAAGACCAAGACATTGCAGAGCTAGAAAATTAAACCAAGAAATAGAAATGGCTATCAAGAACAGCCCAAATAATAAATCGTCTGGCACAGATGGCATGCCCAACAAAGCCATTAAAGCATCTAAAGATATTGGGGTAAAATGGCTGCAAAGAATATTCATAATAACATGGAAAGAAGGTAAGTTCTAGAGGACTGAAAAAAGTAAGTAATCATACTGCTGTGGAAAAGCAAGGGCAACAAAAGAGAATGTGAAACATACTGAGACATCTCACTATTAAGCCACATTGGGAAAATCTATGCAAAGATAATAGAACAATGTGCAAGATTCATGACTGAACTACAATTGAGTTCTTCTGAATTTTGCTTCAGAAGAGGGGTTAGCTGCACAGATGCCTTGTTCAGGCTGTGGCAAATGAGTGATAGGGTAATAGAATACAGCAATGAACTAAACACAATATTTATATATCAGGAGAAAGCATTTGATAGAGTCAACAGAGACATAATGTATTATATCAAAGGACAATTGTAAGAAAGTATAATAGCTTTGTATAAAAACTGTCAGAGTGTGGTAAGAACAGCAGATGGTATTACAGATGCATTTGAGACAAAATCGAGAGTATTTCTCAAGTTCAAGGCATTATTGATGATGAATATAGTATTTCCTAAGTTCAAGAAATGATTGCTGAAAAGCAGAGTATTTCTATAGTTCAAGACATGATTGTTGATAAGCAGAGTATTTCTAAAGTTCAAGAGATGATTTTGCTGAATTGCAGAGTATTTCTGGGTTGTGTGCTTTCACCCTTGATTTTCAATATATACATAGATCCAGGGCCTGTCTTAGGCCATTGCAACCTATGCGGCCGCAGTGGGCCCCGCACTTCATAGGCCCATAAATTCATATTGGAATTAATTTTATTATCCTCTTCCCTACCCAGACTGGGCCCCGTGCAAATCGTTTCGCATTGGGCCCCTCAATTGTTAGGGCCGGCCCTGCATAGATAGAATAATAAAACAGGCGAAAATTGTAAAGTGCAACATTACCAATTCAGAACAGGATAATTCAGAGCAACTAAACAATGAACTAAACAAACTGCTGTTCGCAGATGATCATAGTCTCATATATGAAAACGAAGAACAACTGCAACATCATGTTAATTCACTTCTGCAATATGAAGAAAATACAACATGAGGATCAATACACAAAAGATAAAAACTGTGAAATTATGCAGAACACCCAGTCAACTAAATATACCAATCCAGAATGTTTTGGCTGTAGTGATTTTCTAGGCAATATAATACATTCAGTAGTTTGCCATTATTTTCTTAACGGTCCAGATGCACAATCGTCAACAGCTGGATTCGAACCTGGTACCTTGGCTGTCACAGACTAGGTCTGTACCATGCCGCCATAGAGCCTGACAAGCATACATAGCTTATACACCTTTAGATTGTTGATGGATGTGTGAGCTGAATGGGAATGTGCCCAGTGCTGTGATGCTGGTTTCTAAACAAGAATCAAAAATTTATCCAACAGCTGAAATTATCACATATTAATCCATTAATTTTTCCAACTTCAGCTTGAAATTCATTGCAGCTTTATTATAGCACATATGTTTGATATTACTTTAAAACATCCTGGAATAAGACCATCAGTAAAACCAGTTATTCCATGTCAATAAAAACAATGTTCTCAACTTACTCAAGACGATAAAACAATGAGGCCGATGAAACTGATATATTGAGCCATGAATGGATTCCTTGCCTTCTGTACTCCAGAATATAAGCTGTTATGTTACATGTAACCAGGTAACCTTGGAGAGCCTGGGTGGGATCAATGTAAAATATAGCTTGCAATGGAATGTTAGTTAGAGAACACATATCAAGCAAAATATGTTCTTAAATGGAGGATCAATCAGATATGTTTGATGACTCTGCATAGTGAAGGCAGACATTAGGCTACCAATTCTCTTCTAGATTTCAAGACATGATTGATGATGGTTAGAGTATTTCTAAAGCTCAAGTCATGAATGATGATGAGTAGAGTATTTCCTATATTCAAGTCATGATTTATAATAAGAAGAGTAGGCCTATGTCTAATGTTCAAGACATGATTGATCATGGTTAAGAGTATTTCTAACATTCAAGACATGATTGATGATGGGTAGAGTGTTTCTAAAGTTCAAGGCATTATTGATGATGAATATAGTATTTCCTAAGTTCAAGAAATGATTGCTGAAAAGCAGAGTATTTCTATAGTTCAAGACATGATTGTTGATAAGCAGAGTATTTCTAAAGTTCAAGAGATGATTGCTGAATTGCAGAGTATTTCTATAGTTCAAGACATGATTGGTGATAAGCAGAGTATTTCTAAAGTTCAAGACATGATTGGTGATGGATAATTTCTAATGTTCAAGACATTATTGATGATGAGTAGAATAGTTCCTAAATTAAATATGTGATTGGTGATGAGTAGAGTATTTCTAATGTTCAAGACATGATTGATGATGGGTAGAGTATTTCTAAAGTTCAAGACATGATTGCTGATCAACAGAGTATTTCTAAAGTTCAAGACATGATTGATGATGGGTAGAGTATTTCTAAAGTTCAAGACATGATTGCTGATCAACAGAGTATTTCTAAAGTTCAAGACATGATTTATGATGAGTAGAGTATTTCTAAAGTTACAGACATAATTGACGATGGGTAAAGTATTTCTAATGTTCTAGACATGATTGATGATGGGTAGAGTATTTCTAATGTTCTAGACATGATTGATGATGGGTAGAGTATTTCTAATGTTCTAGACATGATTGATGATGGGTAGAGTATTTCTAATGTTCAAGACATGATTGTTGATGAGTAAAGTATTTCTAAAGTTCAAGACATGATTGGTAATGAATGGAGTATTTCCTAAGTTCAAGACATGATTGCTTATCAACAGAGTATTTCTAAAGTTCAAGACATGATTGGTAATGAGCAGAGTATTTCTAGATTTCAAGACATGATTGGTAATGAGCAGAGTATTTCTAGATTTCAAGACATGATTGGTAATGAGTAGAGTATTTCCTGTTAAAGACATGAGTGGTTAAAAGTATATAAGCAGAGTATTTCTAAAGTTCAAGACATGATTGGTGATGAGTAGAGTATTTCTAATGTTCAAGACATGATTGCTGATAAGCAGAGTATTTCTAAAGTTTAAGACATGATTGGTGATGAGTAGAGTATTTCTAATGTTCAAGACATGATTGGTGATGAGTAGAGTATTTCTAATAATCAAGACATGATTGATGATGGATAGGATATTTCTAATGTTCAAGACATGATTGGTGATGAGTAGAGTATTTCTAATGTTCAAGACATGGTTGATGATGGTTAGAGTATTTTTAAAGTTCTAAGCATAATTGATGATAGACTGAGTGGAAATAAAGAAATAATTGCTGATTGGTGAAGCAGGATAACTATCACCTGCATTAAGATGCTGTCACTTACAATAGTTAATACTGATATTGATTAAACACAGAAAGAGCAGGTTGTCTGCAGCAAGAATTTGTTGTCTACATAGAGCGGGTTGTCTGCAGCAAGAATTTTTTGTCTAAAGAAGAGGTTGTTTGCAACAAGAGTGAATTGATATTATAGTTGCTTCTTTTCTTTGCTAAATATAATATGACATACTATGGCTGTGCCTGAAGTGAAATCAGATGTGACAAATAATAACTTGAGATCGTGTTTAAAATGAGAAATCAGTGATCTTTTATTTTTATTGTTGTTTTGTCATCGAGGTCGACCATGACCATTTGAGCTCAACTGGGATGATGATAAGGATGATCACTGCAGTATATCCAACTGTGACTAATGAGTTATAGGCCTATGTGGGACTGGAATTTTCTTCTTTACTCTGAGTATGCATGGGAGCTGGAGACAACATTGATTAGTTCTTGCATTCTTCAAGCAGATAGTTGAATTATGACTAGTGCTGAGCCTATATCAATCAATCAATCAATAATTCCATAACCCTTCAGGATCGTAGGGGTACCACATTGGATGCTTCAGCACACAGAGTCCTCCAGTGAATTCTATCCTCAGCGATGCGGATGAGTGTGGAAATATATTCTCCTGTCCATTCCTTGATGCTGTCTGTCCATGCTTTTATATTCCCTCATCTGCTTCTTCCCCCTACGAGCATATATGGGAAACATTGATTACCTCTTGCTCTCTTCTAGCAGATCATTGAGTTATGATTAGTGTTGAATTTTGTATAACACTTGCTGTTGCTGAATACAAAAGTCACACAATCACAAAGGCCCTGGGGGACAATCACCAACACAATATAGAAGGTTGGCTTTCTATACACAAGTTAACCAAGTTGGGTTTGTGAGGTGGGCCACTACCTGTTTTACCACTGAGCTGGCCTAATGAACATTTTTTTTTTATTTGTAAACATTTCATATTTTCATGCAACATGAATACAGCCATATCATCTTTAACATACTAAAGACTACATATAATCCTTAACATACTAAAGTATAGGCCTATATACAATCCTAAACATACTAACTTATACATAAAATCTTTAACATACTAAAGTATACATATCACCTTTAACATACTAAAGTACACATATAAACCTACAATTAATATAAAGTAATACTACGTGAAACATAACAATAGTACTTACATAGAACATATAATCCTTACCATACTAAAGTATGCATATCCTCTTTAACATACTAAACTATACATCATATCTTTAACATACTAAACTACACATATCATATTTAACATACTAAAAATACATATCATCCTTAACATACTAAAGTATACATATGACAATCAATACAAGGTAGCTGCGTGAAACGTAACAACAATTAGACTTACGTAAAACACAGGTTTATATATCGCATCAATGAGACACGACAGACTATAACTAAATCTAGTAGGTAATTATGCGCACACAAGAAATCATACAAATTACATTACACAAATCATATTCAACGTTTCAACCAAAAGGTCTTTATCAAGACACAAAAAAAACATCAAAAGACGATGAATGGAAACATTAACAACAAACAAATGTATCCAACGGAAATATGAAAATGAGATTATTAAATTAGACACACTATTCTCTTCTCCAGTCTGATCCTGACACCAGCAACGCTTTCCGTGACTTACCTCTGGTGGCTTATACGCGTGATAGAAATCTGAAGTACATTTTGTTTCATAGCCACCTTAAGTCTTCAGTTCCCGACAATTTTGGCACTATTCGTTGTTCACGTGTCCGTTGCTATACATGTCCTTACGTAGTTCAGATGCGCTCCATTTCATTTCCTAAGGTCACTTTCTCCATCGATGAGGCCTTTACATGTGAATCCCGTAATGTCATTTATGTGATCATATGTAAACGCTGTGGCAAACAGTACATCGGGGAAACCGGCCTACGATTGAGCGATCGCTTTTGTAACCATCTTCATGCCATCAAGCACAGAAGACCCACTTCTGTGGCCACACACTTCAACAGCGATGGCCATCATGGTGCTTTGGATATTCAGGTCACCGCCATCAGATCTTGCACCACTGATGATAGATCTAGGTACGCTCTAGAAAATCGTCTCATTTTTTAATTGGGTACACTCAAGGCTTTTGGACTCAATTCTGACCACTCTTATGTCTAGTACTGGATTGGTCTGGTCTTTGTCTTTATTCTTTTTGTTCTGTCATTTACTCATCTTTTGTTCATTTCGTTTCCACATATATTTAAATTTTTTATGTACTTTCTGACCTTCCGGCATCTCATTTCCATATTTCCGTTGTTTGTTGTGATAATTTTTCCATCCGTCGTCTTTTGATTTTTTGTGTGTCTTGATAAGACCTTTTGGTTGAAACGTTGAATATGATTTATGTAATGTAATTTGTATGATTTCTTGTGTGCGCATAATTACCTACTAGTTTTAGTTATAGTCTGTCGTGTCTCATTGAAGCGATATATAAACCTGTGTTTTACGTAAGTCTAAAGTATACATATCATATTTAACATACTAAAGTATACCCATCATCATTAACATACTAAAGTATACATATAATCTTTAACATACTACAATATAGATATATTTAACATACTAAAGTATACATATCATACTTAACATACTAAAGTATACATATCATCCTTAACATACTAAAGGAAACATGTAATCCTTAACATACTAAAGGCTACATATCATGCTTAACATATTAAATGCTACATATCATCTTTAACATACTAAAGGAAACATATCATCCTCAACATACTAAAATATACATATCATCCTTAACATACTAAAGGATACATATCATCTTTACCAGACTAAAGGTTACATTTCAATGCAGAATATATATTTTTATCTCTAAATTCCTGAATAGTGTTAAAATAGAATTGAGCTGACTCTATCAATTCAATGTGTGTTTCAATATTGAAGCAAATCTCATTTCTGTGTGTTTTATTTTCTTCCCTGTTTTATTTCCTGCTTTAGACCATCTATTTGTGCACTAACATATATTTCCATACATTCTTGCCTTATCTAAAAATAGTGACACACTAAACAAAACATAAATGTTTATCTGAACACCATCAATATCATCATCCATGTAATTTATGTCCATGGTTCACCCACCTTCCATGTAAGCTTAATACTAGTAGCAGAATCAGCCAATGCCTCCAAGTTTCCAGGAGCAGCTATTGGTGCTGAAAGACACAATTAACAACAAAAGAACTATGATATTTCATTGTTATGCAACACTTTTCATGTGTATGCCATGCATGTACTATGATATTTCATTGTTATGCTAAAGAGTTGCCATGTTATTGCTACAATTGTCATGTGTATGCATGCATGTACTATGATATTTCATTGTTATGCTAAAGAGTTGCCATGTTATTGCTACAATTTTCATGTGTATGCATGCATGTACTATGATATTTCATTGCTATGCTACAGATTCCATGTATATGCATTTACTGTGATATTTCATTGTTAGGCTACAGTTTCCATGTAATATGATATTTCATTGTTATACTACAGAGAGAGTTACCATGTGTAGGGTCTATGTATGCATCATCACCATTATCAAGTGCCGTGCTGAATGGCGCTGGTGATCATATTTCTCCATGTACATCGATCTCTCATATATGTCATCATCTCTCATGGTGTCGTCAATCGAAGCCATTTAGTCAAACTGTCCATGTCTTTTCTCTGGGTATTCCCCTTCATCTTTTCCCTTCTATCTTTCCTGTTGTCACTATATTCTCAATACCTCCTCTTCTCTTCTCATTATGTGCCCAATAAATGTTGACTGTCTTTTTCTTATATTATCAATAATGCATCTTTTCACATCCATCCTTCTAAGACACTCTTCATTAGTAATCTTTGCCATCCAAGGAATGCTTAACATTCTTTGAATAAACCACATTTCCACTGCCTTCAATGATTTTTGTGATCTTATTTATCCATGCTTCACTTATTCATGCTTCACTTCCATAGAATAGCACTGGTTCAATGTAGCATTTGAGGACACATTTTTTAGTATCCATCAATTTTAACTTGTTGTATAGGATATTTTTCATTATATGCAACACTGCTTTTTCTTGTCCTATTCTGCTTATAATTTTGGTCTTGCATTTACCATCTGAAGTTATTAATGTTTCTAAATATTTGAAGCTATTCAAATGCATGTATGCATTTACTATATTTCTTTGTTACACTATAGTTTTAATGTGTATGCATGTACTATGATATTTCATTGTTTTGCTACAATTTCCATGTATATGCATGTGTCTTTCAGTTATTTTTATTATGTTTTTTACATATATCATGGGAACTTATTTTCCTTCTAATATCAGTTTTCTATGCTCAGATATCTACATAGGCAGGAAAGCTGCCACCATGAATTCAGTCATCAGCGTAAAGTCCTCATGGATGCCCCACATCTGCACCTCCAGATGTTTCTTGGGGCCATATTTTAGTCCTCAAGTCATAGAAGAGTGGACATTTCTGCAAAATGTGTTCCGGAGTCTTGAGTCTGGGAACCCTTTAGACAAAAAAGGCACCTCAATAGCATTTTTTCGACATATCTTCAGCAGACTAATCAGTGTAGCATAAAGGCAGTGTTACATTACATTAGGTTATGGAAACAAATGTCAACGAAGACTAGTTAATTGATCTTGATGAGGTATGACTTATTATAGAAGAGGCATCAGATGGTGCCACTGAAAATACCACGATTAGAGCACCATTCAGAAAACCATATTTAGATTACCACTCAGAGCACCACGTTTAGAGTACAGCTTAGAACACCATTATTAGAGTACAACTCATAACATCATGTTTAGAGCACCATGTATAGAGTACCACTCAGAGCACCATGTTTAGAGTACAGCCTAGAACACCATTATTAGAGTACAACTCATAACATCATGTTTAGAGAACCATGTTTAGAGTACCAATTAGAGCACTATATTTAGAATACCACTCAGAGCACCATGTTTAGAGAACCATTCAGAGCAACCTTTAGAGTACAACTCAGAGCTTCATTTTTAGAGTATCACTCAGAGTACCATGTTTAGAGTACTAACCAGAGCACCATGTTTAGAGTACTAACCAGAGCACCATGTTTAGATTATAACTCAGAACACCATGATTTGAGTACAACTCAGAGCACTTTTGCTGCATGTTTAGGTACCACACAGAGGACATATATCTGTAGCTTAAGTGCTATATTTAAACACATTGTTATTTATGTTATTAGCACTAACCCATTGGCAAAGTCATTGTTCCTTGTGGCTCTGAGGCTGGACTAATTCCTGCTTGGTTCTCTCCAGCAACTGTAACTGAGACATATCTCCAGGGAAATAGACCTTGAATAATGTATGATGTCACAGAAGCATTCACCTTAGCTTTGCCAAGTGTATGGAATTCTGTGTTGTTGTAAGTGATAGAATAAAACCAAACTGGTCCATTTTGAGCAAATATGGGAATTGGCTGTAAAAATAAATTATATTCACTGTTTATAAAGTTTGGGGATCCTCTGAAACTTGGACAATGTCAAATGGGAAATGGTGTAACTCATAAACAAAGAAAATTAACATAGATTATACATTAATACTTAGTGGACTAAACAGCAATCTATTCGTCATTTGCAAATTTAGTTGCAGACTAGATGACAGTCTATTCGACGATTGTAATTCTATATGGTTAATACCCATAGTCAGTAAGCTATGTACTTATGTTCGATACCAATGTCCATAAATGAGTTTCCACAATATTCAACACTATCTCCATCTGTTTTCCATCTACTGTTGTTTGTGAAACACATGTTTGTGTACCATTTCTGGACATGTTCATAGTTATTCCCTCCCCTCTCTTTCATCCTTCCAGTTTTAGGCAAGCTGGGTGACGATTCCTGCATTGTTCACCTATTAGCACCTGTAAACAGCTATGCTGAAGGCAAGTGTTTCAATAAGTTGAATGACAATGTGTATAAACAATAAGGTCAAGCTTCAATGTTACTCTATGAAATTACCGGGGTAATGGAAAATTACATAAGATCACACACATAATTGTGAGATATTGCTAGATCCATCCAGAGATTAAGGTCTTGTTCTTACATAAGGTTATCCTAAAACTATTGTGGATGTGGAATCAGCAACTCAGATCAAGGCTTTCATATTGAGGCTTTTCAGGGACCAATGGTCAGCAGGAGTAAAGATGCAAAGAGAATAGCGAGAATTTATAAGAGATGGATATTAGAGTTTTATGTAGAACACAAGTTTTGTAGTATTTCTACACTGATGAACAGACTATTGGACTATATTGTAGGCCTATATATACGAAAACATATAAATCATAATATACAAGATATTTTCAACATTTTAGCCTTAAAGTCTTTATCAAAAACATACAGAACAGTGAGAAAACAATAAAAACAGTAAAAATATAAATCTACTACAAAACTTGTGCTCTACATAAGCACTATTTAGGCCTCTATAGGCCTACAGTTTTACATGGAATGCATGACCGTGTGATTAGTACACCATTCTCAGACCTTTGAGGTCCCAGGTTCATTAACAGTTGGGAAAGGATTTTTTCTTTCGGAGGTACAGTAAAAATCCTTCCTGTACATGTTGTGGCGTATGGTATGGCAATACAGCCTTTATTTCCACAGCCCATAGAAAGCCTCCCTGCATTACTTCACAGGAAAACATGCAGTAACAAATTATTTTTTTAACAGCTTCACAGCAGTCACAATAGTGGATAGTGGAGTTTTATGGCAGAAACTAAAAAAGGGTAGGCAATTTTAGTCTAGAACACAAACTTAGCAAGAGGTGGTCAGTTTAGTAGAGAGGAAAAATTTAACAAGTGGGAACTGTTTTACAAGTTCAACTGAGAAGCTTGCCATGAGGTGGTCAGTTTAGTAGAGAGGAGAAGGTTAGCAAGTGGGAACTGTTTTAGAAGTCAGTTTTAGATTGGATGAGGTACTGAGAAGGCATAAAAATGGCAGCTTCCTACAGTGTTCAGAATAGCAGATGTTCATAGGACTAAAAAATTGATAAAGATATGCTTGGGTCTTGTTGAGACAACGGTGTGATCAATACTTGAAGACAAAGTCAAAGTGATTGTGAGGTATGGCACCTATGACTTAGAAACAATTTAGATGTGATTTGCTAACATAGTTGAATTCCATGATGAAAACATTATATGTCTGAGAGCAAGTAATATCATCTGAGAGTGTCCTCAAACTTGCTAATTAATAATAGCATTGCACTATCAACGTAGTTAGACTATAATTACAGAAATTGTTTTAGTTTTGTGCCATTGATGAACGTGAAATGATATGTCACCAATTCTCAAATGATAAATAAACAATGATATTGTCACCCAGGAGAGTCCTAACTTGTGAGTGTCCTAAAATGAAGTCTGACAAGAGAGTAAGGTTGGCTCTTTGCACAATTCCTCCTCACTTTAATCAAAATCCCCAGTGTGCAGTGCAGACTACTGGTCTGACCATTCACATCCAGCCTGCCAGATGCCCACAGGAAAACACAGCAAAGAAACATATAGGCATGAGAAAGTTATCAAATGTAAACATACAACAATCCCTAGCCTCTGCTCTAGATGAATGTCTGAAATCTGCACTACCAGAACAAGATGTGGATATAAACTGGACATATTTAAGCAAATAAATTTACAATACTTCTACTGAAAAACTAGGACATTGCATACAAATTAAAAAAATGACTGGTTTCATGAGAATAATAATACAATTAAAGAAATGTTGGCAACAAACACCACCTTATCAAAGCATACTTATATGATCCAAAGTCAACATCTAAAAAAGATGCTCTCAACTGCAAATGGAAAATGATACAAAGATACAAAATAAACTGTGCCCTATGAGTGAGAAATTGTGGCTGAGTAAGAAAGCAGATGAGATAAAAAGATTTGAGAACACAAACGAATTGAGAAACTTCTATGATGCACTTAAAATGTTATATAGTCCAACCTCATCGGGATCTTTTCCACTTCTCAATGTAAATGAAACACAATTAATTATAGATAAAGATAAAATTCTGCAGCGCTGGATAGAACAATTTGAGCACATTTTGAGTAACCCATCATCAATAAATGAAGAGGCTATCAACTGACTACCAATAGTTCCTCTCAATGAAATGCTAAGTGACACCCCCCTATTTTAGAAGAAACTTGTAAAGCAATTAATCAGCTTTCTAGTGGAAAAGTATCTGGCTCCAACTCAATACAATCAAAATATATAGGTATGGTGGTAAAAATCTCATTGAGAAACTTCATATAATTTTCCAACAGTCATGGAAAAGTGAAACTGTTTCACAAAATTTCAGACATGACAGACTATAACTAAAACTAGCTGGTAATGATGTGCACACAAGAACACATACAAATTATGTTTTCTTGTGTGCACATCATTATCCACTAGTTTTAGTTATAGTCTGTCATGTCTGATTAAAGCAATTATATAAACCTGTGTTTTACATAAGTACAATTGTTGTTACATTTTACGCAGTTAGTTTGTATTGATTTGTGGTATTGAAATTTTCAACTGCAGCTTTTGGTCTTGTAAACACTTTTATGTTTTAGTTATTAATTTAGCTTCATTTCCATCCATATCTTCCGTTACCATGCATTCTCTGCAGCACTTCGTCAACTGTGTGTGTTATTATGCCATTGTTTCTTTCAGCCTTTTGCCACATGACTTCCGTCGTACAGCCACTGAACTGGTTCTCGTTATGTTCAGGAAGACCAAATTCTTTTATCACTGCCATTTTCTTGTCACCTGCAGCCGTCATCATGTTATTCCTAAAGGATTTTCCTCCTAATGCCATCCATCCGCCAGTTTATTGTATCCTCATGAGCAGTGCTCACTCTAACGCATAGACGACAAATGCGCGTTTCAACGCATGCGTGTTATATCTTCTAACCATACTCATCTTTTATCTGATCTAGACTCTTCTAAAGTCTTACTTTAAAAATTTTTACAGTTCCTTACTTACAAAAACATTCTACTGTACTCCCTCACTCCCTCATTCGGGGTATTATCCACATTCTAGATGGTCAATTGTAGCAGTTTATGTGCACTCATCACAACAATAAACTCAATTCTCTTCACTCCACATCTCACGTTGTTTTCCCCCGTTCTAATCCTCCTGTAGCTAATTCTCCACTACCTCATCTCACTACTCCCTCTGACATTTCCACTTCTTACCTGACCACTAATGCTGATTTTCATCTTCCTGGTCATTCCAATGTCCTGGTGCTTCGCATTCCTCCTGACCTCAGTCTCTCTGATAGTGAAGTTTCTGTCCTCAGCAAGGGCCTCAAGTTTGTCCCTCTCCATCCTGCATGCGATCAATACTCTCTTCTTCAGGATATCCACCGATACCATCGTCGTCTCCAGCTTCATTATCATTTCTTTGGCAAAGTGTCATCTTGTACTGACGATTTATTTTCTAGATATGAACAGAAGAAATATCCTTGGCCTTCCAAGACCGGTGCATCTCAGGCTCTTGATCTTTACATCAAGAATATCCTCCATGACATCAAATCACTTCATCACAGCCACATTCATCGCTCATACATCTTCGTCACCGTGATGATATTGTCATCAAATCAGCAGATAAGGGTGGGGCTGATGTGGTGTGGCGTAAGGACCTGTACCTCCAGGAGGGCCACCAACAACTTGACAACACCTCTTTCTACAATAAACCCACATCTGACTCGACTGTACCTAACTAGAAGGTTGTTACCAACACTGTGAAACCCTTATCCTTAACAACCAAATTCCTACCACTGCCAAGGCTCTTTGCATCGATCAAAGCTGTTCTGGCAGACTTGTTTTCTATAAGCTGCCTAAATTTCATAAGGCATTGAATCCGGGTAGACCAATAGTCTCTGCTTGCTCTTGTCCCACTGAACGCATCTCCGACTTCTTTGACAGCATTTTCCAGCCCTTAGTCGAACAACTGCCTTCATTTTTGAAAGACACTAAGCATACCCTGACCATTTTTTCTTCCATCCACTCGTCTTCTGACCGTACCTATCATCTGTTCTTGCTTGATGTCTGTTCTTTGTATACTTCTATACCCCATACAGATGGTCTCAGGGCTATGCAGTTCTTTCTTGACAAGAGTCCACATCCCTCTGTATCCACTTCTACTCTTATCCGCCTTGCATAACTGGTGCTTACACTCAACTCTTTTGAATTTGATGGGCACTTTTTCGATCAGATCTGTGGCGTTGCCATGGGAACCAAAATGGGACCTAGCTATGCATGTCTGTTCATGGGATATCTTGAACATCTAGTTTGGTCTACCTATGATGGCCCATTCCCATCTCTTTTCCATAGATACATTGACGATGAGATAGGTATCACTGCCATGTCCGAAGTGGAATTGTCTTGTTTCATCAACTTCATCAGCAGATTCAACCCTGCTATTCAATTTACATCTAACATCTCCACTACTTCTGTCAACTTCCTTGACATCACTGCCACCATTCATCCCCCTTACCGTAGCACATCCGTTTACTATAAACCTACTGATGCACATGGCTTTCTGCTCTACTTTCTGCTCTCATCTTCCTGCTTGTCATAACTCTCTACTGTACTCCCAGCTTCTTCGCCTGCGTCGCCTATGTAGTGATTACAACGATTTTCTCTACAAGTCCTCTGAGATGATTGAGTTTTTCCATAGACGCTCATTCCCTGACAACATTATTTCATCCGCTTGGCTCCATGTGCGCCAGTTGTCTCACCTCAATACCTTAACTAACTCTCAGGGTTCTTCCTCCTCCTCGAATAGGGTTAAACTTGTTCTTACCTTTCATCCCCATAACTCTTCTGTTCGACACATCATGCTTAAACATTATTCTCTTCTCCAGTCTGATCCTGACACCCGTGCCGCTTTCCAGCTCTTACCTCTGGCTTATAGGCGCAACAAAAATCTGAAGGACATCTTGGTCAATAGCAACATTAAGTATTTTATTCCCGACCATTTTGGTACTGTTCGTTGCTATACGTGTCCCTATGTGGTTCAGATGCACTCCATTTCATTTACCAAGGCCACTTATCAATCAATGAGGCCTTCACATGTGAATCCCGTAATGTTATTTTAGTGATTATATGTAAATGCTGCGGCAAGTAGTATATAGGGAAACCGGTTTAAGATTGAGCGACCGCTTTTGTAACCATCTTCAAGCCATCAAGCACAGAACACCTACTCCTTTTGCCACACACTTCAATGACGATGGCCATCATGGTGCTCTTGATATTCAGGTCACTGCCATCAGATCCTGCACCACCGATGATAGATTTAGGTACGCTCTAGAAAGTCATCTTATGTTTGAATTGGGTACCCTCAAGCCTTTTGGACTCAATTCCAACTACTCTTTTGTCTAGTACTGGGTTGGTGTGGACTTTTTCTTTATTCATTTTGTTCTATAATTTAAAATTTTTGTTTGGCTTCGTTTCCACCTATATTTACATCGTTTATGTACTTCCTGTCCTTCCGGCATCTCACTTCCATATTTCGGTTGGACATGTTTTGTGTGTTGTGATCATTTCCATTCGTTGTCTTTTGATGTTGTGTGTGTATCTTGATAAAGACCTTTTGGTTGAATGGTTGAAAATGTTTTGTTTATTATGTGTATGTTTTCTTGTTTGCTCATTATAATGCACTAGTTTTAGTGATGGTCTGTCATGTCTTAGTGGAACATTTTTAAAAACCTGTGTTTTACTTAAGTACAATTGTTGTTACAGCAGTACTGGCTATGTTATGAAGTTTCTAATATACTTTGCCAGAAAGACATCTTGGGCCTTTGACTTAGATCAAACAAAATGTCAAAGTGTTTGACACACTGTTGAAACCTTGTGATAAAGTAATTACAATTGTGTAGGTCACTATAATGCGGTGATCACTCCCATCAAATTGTTTGACACTGCGGAAACCTTGTGATAAATGTCATTACATTGTGCTGGAGACTATAATATATTAGTCACTTTCATCAAATTGTTTGACACTCTGCTGAAAAATCGTGATAAATGTATGAATCACTTTCGTCAAACTGTTTCAACAGAACATATGCTTATGGAGGATCCATAATAACATAAATCAGGTCAGATAACATGCAACGACGACAGCTACCTGCCATGTGACTTTCAGCGAGTACTGGTCAACTGTGTCCACTTGAACATTCTGTGGGGGCAAGAATGGCCCTAAAAGTAATGAATATAGTAACAAATAGTTCAAAATAAGGAATACAAAATGTAAACACTAGCACACAGAAGAATATCTTATGACAGAAACAATGCACATCATGACATGGTATGGCACACAGTAGAATATCTGGGAGAACTATTTATATAATTTTACATAAGGAATGATAGTGGAAGGAACATGTAGAGTCAGGGTCGGATGTCCTTACAGTCAAGGACTTCATGAAGCGCTCTATAACAGCTTCTCACAGTCCAGGTGCAGTTGATTTATTCTCTACATAGCAAGAGTAGAGTATAGTCTTATCTCTGCATATCCAATCAGTGTGACCATGCAATGGATCCCTGGACATAGCAATATAGCAGGAAACAAAGTAGAGGGCAGACTTGCAAAAAGAGGCTCCTCAAAACAACAAAAGCAAAGACCTTGTAGTACTGGAACAGTCAAACAGATTCTCAGAAACAACACCAGGGATATCTAGCTAAACAGAATGGAAAATGGGCTGACTGGTCAAAATGTATTTAGTGAAATGACATCGCCAAAGGACAATGACAACATAAACACACTCTGCAGGAGAAACCAATCACTCATCTTTCAGTTTCGAACAGGATCTACAAGGATCAATAGCCACTTAAATCATATCAAACCCCAACAACTACCCACTTTTAGACACTGCTTTCATCCCAATAAAACAGTGGAACACCTTATAGACGGCCCTTATCTTTCAACTACCAGGAAAAAACTTATGGATCGCTAATTCAACTTCAGAAGACCTGCACTTTTTTAAGAATAGCATTGTGCTGACAAGAGTAGCATTACTCATCAGCATTTGGATATCAACAAGAACAACATAAGGAATACAAAATGTAAACACTGGCACACAGAAGAATATCTGGGAGACTATTTATATAATTTTTTATCATAAGAGAAGATGTGCATGAGATATTTATAAACCCACCTTGAAATGTTGAAATATATTTACTCTCTATACAGTCAATGGACTACCGGGACTATCTTATATATATATATATATATATATTGGAGAACTATAAATAACAAATGTTGTGACATAGGAGAGATATTGGAGAAGTATGATTAACATTATTATGTCTTAATAGTGGTTTTAGCAACATGCCAGAAAAACAATCTTTCTTTAAAGAATGTTAAATGCAATATCAGAGATGGAACCAACACAGAACAAGAAGAATGATGAAAATGAACTTACTCAGATGAAAAAATATACAACTAACAATGGTTAAAATATTTAATTTGTACTGACTTACTATAGTCCGTTCAGAATCGTTTGCCGAGATGTTAAATTATTTTTATCAAAAACGTATTGTTCATTTGGATTGATCATTTGAAGTTAGGTTTAGAATAATAATGTCGCTATAGAAATATTTTTTTATCAAAGAAATGTGATCCAGTATCAAAGATACCTTATTTAACCTATATTAAAAAAAAGTTAATCTAAATTATAAACAACCGCTGGATTATGTAGATGCTTACATCTCACAGCTGATTATTAAATATAAAGGCATGACCCTCACGGTAGAATGTGCACCGTTCTAAAAGTAGTTGTTTCCACTGTACATTTGTATAAAGCAATGTTACATATGGAAATTCCCGTTTAGCACCAAATATTATTTTTCCTGAACTTAGAATTATGTGAAATCAAAAACGGCTATTGACTCGATTTCAAGTCACAAGTCAGAGGCACGTCTCAATATTTACAGAAAGTAGATGGCACTAAGCATATTACCTTCTGCAAGTCTATGTGAGAATGAATCTGAAAGCGAAATATTTTACTGAGCATAACATTGCTATAAAGATTTATCAATACTTCTGCAGAGAGCGTAAAAAGGGACATCTTTATTGTTCTTTATCAAATCCTGAGAAGAGAACAATGCATATTTTAGGTTTGTGTAAACGTTCATTTGATCGAATAGTGGAAGCAAGCGGATATTTATTGCCAACAAATTCACGAAAGCAAGGAAGGAAAGAAAAGATAGACAGTTTCGATAAGGACCTAGTAAAAAGAGAAATATGTAGAATGTTTGATAAAAACGAAGAAGTGACACTTAGAAAGTTGAAGATTTGGCTGAAAACTAATAACGACATTGAAATATCAAAAACTTTATTATGGAAAACTGTAAGAAATGCAGGCTTCACCTTTAGAAAGTATGCTGGTGGAAAAAACATTATTTGTGAAAAGCCACATCTGGTAGCTCTTAGAAGCAAGTATTTACGTGAAGTGAAGGGAATGCGCGAGAATGGTTATGATATTGTGTATTTAGATGAAACTTGGATCAACGCTCATCATACAAATGAAAAGGAATGGCAGTTAGCAGATGGAAGTATTAAAAGATCAGTACCAAGTAGTAAAGGGCAACGTTTGATAGTTGCACATGCAGGTAGCAGACATAATGGGTTGTTGCAGAATGCTCATCTAATTTTCATTTCAAAATCCATTGACAATAGAGACTACCACTCCGAAATGAATGGGCACATATTCGAAGACTGGATCGAAAAAAGTATTCTTCCAATATTAGATAGACCTTCTTGTCTGATAATGGACAATGCTTCATACCATAACGTAGTGAACGTAGAAGATAGAATCCCAACATCATCAAGTACAAAAGATGCAATCAAAACGTGGCTCATAAAAGAACACATACCAGTTACCGACAGGTACTTGAAACCCGAATTGCTTAACCTTGTAAAACAGACACAACGAACAAAGATATTTAAAATAGACAAGTTAATTGAAGAACATGGTCATAGATGTTTGAGACTACCTCCATATCATGCACACTTAAATCCTATAGAGCTAATTTGGGCAAAAGTTAAAGGACACGTAGCATCTACAAATACAACTTTCAAATTATGTGATATTGAGACACTTACAAATCAGGCTCTATCAAATATACATAAAGACTACTGGGTGAAATGTGAGGATCATGTGTTACGCCAAGAAGAGGAATATTGGAAAAAGGAAGGTTTGTTGTTTGTTCAGCCGAAAACAGTAATCGACCTGTTTGACTCGTCTGATTATGAATGATCATTACTCTGATTAAGTCTACACTAAAAAAAGTTTGATTTGCAAAATTTACAAGTTGATTTGTAAAACATTTCATTGCTCAATACCACCCAAGCAATTCAAAAAAATGTTATAAGCAAACCATCAACCATTACTTATAAAAATTAGCCCGCTTGATTCAATACAGAAGTTCAGATATCTTGGATCAACTATTACAGACAAAATTTCCTTACATGAAGAAATATATGTACTTATTTCAAAGGCAGCGACAACATTTGTGAAACTCACACCAAGAGCATGGAACAATATCAAATTGACTCTACGAACAAAAGATATATTTTAAATTTTTTTTACACCTGCCACCATGTAAAATTTTGTGGACACGCCTATGGGTCATCATTGCACTAGATTACTGTAAAATATTTTGTTTATGGTCGAAATAATATTTACATGGGCAAACATCAAAAGAATTCGCCGCTTTCAAATAACCGTTACAGCTAGACATCAAGTAACACATATGTTTTCGCGACATGGACATTTTAACAACGTATGCCAAAATTCATGTGAAATCATCAAGAACTTTTTGAATTATAAATCATAACATCTCGGCAAACGATTCTGAACGGACTATAGAATTAAAGTGTATGCAATGTTATATTGTGTACTGACTTAGTATAAACTAGTGTATGAAATGTTATAGTTTGCACTAACATCAGGACTTACCTGGGTACTAGAAACTAGTGTATGAAATGTTATAGTTTATACTTATTTATTAGAAACTAGTGTATGGAATGTTATAATTTGTACTGACTTATTAGAAAATAGTGTTTTAAATGTTATACTTTGTACTGACTTACTAGAATTAAAGTGTATGCAATGTTATATTGTGTACTGACTTAGTATAAACTAGTGTATGAAATGTTATAGTTTGCACTAACATCAGGACTTACCTGGGTACTAGAAACTAGTGTATGAAATGTTATAGTTTATACTTATTTATTAGAAACTAGTGTATGGAATGTTATAATTTGTACGGACTTATTAGAAAATAGTGTTTTAAATGTTATACTTTGTACTGACTTACTAGAATTAAAGTGTATGCAATGTTATATTGTGTACTGACTTAGTATAAACTAGTGTATGAAATGTTATAGTTTGCACTAACATCAGGACTTACCTGGGTACTAGAAACTAGTGTATGAAATGTTATAGTTTATACTTATTTATTAGAAACTAGTGTATGGAATGTTATAATTTGTACTGACTTATTAGAAAATAGTGTTTTAAATGTTATAATTTGTACTGACTTACTAGAATTAAAGTGTATGCAATGTTATATTGTGTACTGACATCAGGACTTGGACCTACTAGAAAAGTATGTATGAAATGTTACAGTTTGTACTGACTTATTAGAAACTAGTGTTTGAAATGTTATAGTTTGTACTGATATCAGGAATTACTAGAAACTAGTGTATGCAATGTTATAGTTTGTACCACCTTACTAGAAACTAGTGTATGAAATGTTCTAGTTTGTACTGACATCAGGACCTAGGCCTACTAGAAACTAGTGTATGAAATGTTATAATTTGTATTGACATCAGAACTTACTAGAAACTAATGTATGGAATGTTATAGTTGAGTAGTCTCCCCACAAATAGGCTCCAGACTCAATGTTACAGGCACGAACTTGTATGTCATAATCAGAATAAGGCAGCAGTGGTGATAATGTTACCTGGTTACTTGAAAACTGTGTAGCAGTCATGTTCACGTAGATGTAGGCTATGTAGTCAAACAACAAATACCAAATATGATCAAAGATCAAATCCATTTTTACAAAGTTAACTCATTGGCTAGAGAGTTTTTTAAGGTTTGTGCTGAATTAATTCTTTGGGGGCACATCCATCATGAAACAATAAATAATAAGCCTACTTCTAAATACATTTAAATTAGTGTCTATAATATAATATATATATATATTTTTAACAGAAATGAATAGAGAATGTAGTTAGCACAAGCTTATTTTGAATAATCTAATTTTTAATGTTGAACAACTAATATTAGAAATAAAATATAAAGTATTAGACTAAATTAAAAATAATTTCTGACATAAAGCATGAACTTACAAATTAATAATTTTCCTTTAAATTGTATCTATATTGTAGATAATCAATCTATATCTCTATCAGTAACTCACTTTGTCTGTGTGTCCTGTGGATTTAGCTATCTATATACATATATAACTATTTATCAACATACATATGTTCTTTCAGCACCGAATACAATACATAGGGCAGAAACCAAAGCTCTCCAGTTGGAGCTATATAATGCGGCTGCGTGTAATTCGTGCACGTTGGTGATACCCATAGCTATAGGCTACCCCGTAATGGTTGTTCTGCAAAGGATCTCTCTCGGTATTCCTCTTTTAATTTTGCCATCTGGTACCCATCTTTAATGCTTGTAGTGACAGTCTGTTTTCATTCACTCTAAGTACATGTCTGATATAAGTCCATCATTTTCTTATTATTATTGTAGAAACATTATGCTGTTTGCTGTCTTCTTGCTTTGTTTGACTTGAACTACTTCCAACCAATATTTATGAGTTTTCCAAGACATTTATTTTCAAAGTGAAAATAAAAAAGTCACCCCGGAGCTGAAGGAGTGCCCAATGAAATTATTAAAAACCTGAGAACTGAAGCAAGAGCAAAGCTACTGCAGATTTTCAATACAAGCTGAACCGCAATAATTTTCCCACAGGCATGGAGGGAAGGAATAATGATTCCACTCCTCAAATCAGGAGAACATGCTAACACAGTCTCCAATTACATGCCCATCAGCCTCACAAGCTGTCTATGCAAAATAATGGAATGCATTATCAATCTTAGGATGCATTGAAAGTGAAAACCTTCTGGTATTGCAGCAAGCAATCTTTAGGCAGTGCTACTCTACTGAAGATCATGCAACCTACCTCTCCCAAGAGATTGAGGATGCCTTCCAAGATAAGAAACTGGTACTAGCAGCATGGATATACCTCAGGAAAGAATTTGAAAAGGTTAGGAAAAAAGAACTCTTAAAGAAATTGCAGGGTTAACTCAAGGACGTACAAATGGGTAAACGCATATCTGCATAATAGAAGAGCCAGACCACAATTGGATAGTCACAAAAGCAAGAAAGTCCCACTGCATCATGGAGTCCCCCAGTGAGGAGTCTTGTCACCATGCCAATACTTTTCTTTGTTTATATCAATGACCTAGTTGCCGAACTACCATATGGGATCAATGTGGCAATGTATGCTTAAGATCTGATGATCTGTGGCACGGAAGAACATGTGACAGTGGCCACTAAACAAATACAATGAGCTATTGATGCCTGAACCCTATGGTCATATAGATGATGCGTCAGCATTAACACAGATAAGTGCAGCACTACGCTCTTTACCCTCTCACCAAAACAAAAAATTGGTGTTATCAAGATAGATGGAGAACTTTTGAAAGAAAACAAAACCTACATACCTCAAAGTTACTTTTGTTGGTAAGCTGACATGGAAGTTACACATAAAAAAGCAACAATAATAGCTTGGAGGAAATTAGCTATCCTGGGAAAACTAAGTGTAACCACCATGGGAATATACTCTGTAAAGTGTACCAGCAAGGCATAAGACACCTGGAATATGGTTCATTTGCAAGATGTCCTACATCAAACATCACATTACAGGATCTAGATAAAGTGCAAAACCAAGCGCTTAGGATAATGTTGATGGCAATGAAAGCCACACCCATAGTAGAAATGCACAAAATGTGGAGAACACAAACGCTTGGCGAATGCAGACACACAGGTACTATTGCAAGCAGAACAGTTTCAGTGTATGCCAAGACATCCAATACAGGAAAGATTCCAAAATCTAGCAATTGGGTGAATGAAAAGAAGCAACTTTATCCACCACGCTAAATGACTCTGTAGACAATTTACAGACCTACCTAAAGTTGACAGCCCTTATAGTCTGTACCAGAACAAACATCTTGGATTGAAGGCATGGAATACCAAAATATATTCAGACCAACATGAAAGGAATACTAAGCAAAGACGAACAGAACAGTGTGCAGCGAAGGACAGTCACCCTCAGTTTCCTGGATGATGAATATCCACAAGGAATATGGGTCAGAGTATACACAGATGGGTCAGCACATAATGCAGTGAAGAATGGAGGAGCAGGTATATATATATATATATATATATATATATATATATATATATATATATATAGAAAGAGAGAGAGAGAGAGAGAGAGAGAGAATATATATAGAATATCTACACGTTTAGAGATACGATCAGAACACCAACATGAACATTTTGTAACAATTATGATGCAGAAATCCATGCAATTAGGGTGGCAACTGAAAAACAGCTCATGGTATTCCTAACATATGCAAAGTATTAGGTGTTAGGTATGTTGATTTTCCTCTTCACACACCGGACACGTCCATAGGTGCTCAGATCTCCGCTTCAGTAAATCTCTCAGGGTATAATGGCTGATGGTTCCAGTTCTATGTTGGTTCACTTTGATATCTTTGTCAGGGGTTCCCTCTCTAAGGGCCATGCCCATCCTCACTCCCAATTCGTGCATTCTCGATACTGACTCATGTTCAGTCATCTCAAAATCCTCTGATCTTCATGAGGATTCACGAAGAGCAATGAGTATGTCTGCTCAGTCCATAGGCTGACCATCTGTTGTGGTGGCAAGGCTAATTGGTTGGCTCGTTCATTTCCGTCCACGACCGTGTGTCCAGGGACAAAAATAAGCGTGAGTTTTCATAGTGATGCCCGCATTTTTGCTCTCTCTAATGACTCCACCCATTCCCTATGTACATGACCTGTTTTTACATATCATATTCAGAGAGTCACTTAGTATGTGTGCATGGAAATAGGCTTGTGATTCCAGCCAGTTAAGTGCCCGCGTTACTGTAAATACTTGCATTGTTAGGCTGCTTGTTGTTGCAGTAAAGGCACCACTGGCTTCGTGTACTATTCTTACTTTTGATCTAGCAGTAAAGGCCCATGCACATCGGTGGTAATGGATGACCGAGCCATCCGTGTAAATCACAACATCTGTGACATCGGTATAGTCGCAGATTAGTGCCTTGACCTCAGCATCCACGCTCATGGGGCTGAGTTCCCTGCACTCTCTATTGAGTGTAATGACAGTCTTGACTGCCTCTTAAAAGACCATGGGAAAAGGTATCCATTCCTCGCCAGGAGTTATGTCTTCTGGGCACAGATATGTTTAACGGTATCCTCGGCCCGACCCATCCACGATTTTCCTCTCTTGAGCCTGCTTCCCTTCACACGTGGGAGCTTGTAGTGGGTGGTCTATGTCAGAACTCACTCTGAGGTATGCGTGAGCACACCACATATCTACGAGATATGCTCGGAAAATCAAGGCGAAATTTCATAGCCACACAGGGTGTGTCGCTTGTGCAACCAAGGATGATACACATTGCTTCGTTTTGAATTCTCTCCAGCCTCTCAATCTGTGTGTGACTGACGGTGATAGTGGCACCTGCATATTCAATGACAGGGAGAACAATAGCCTCATATAAAATTATGAGCTGTGGTTGTTTAGTATCAGCCACTGCCATCACTCTCAGAGCTGAAGGTCCTTTGCAGGCCGATAACATGATCAACATGTTCCTGGAAACACAAACTACGATCAAATTGCACGCCCAGGTATTGTAAGGATGAGGTCCTGATTACATTGTACCCTCTCGTCTCCACCGTCGGTGTCACAGACTTTATGACATGATGAGAGAACCATGTCACCGCAGCCTTTTCTTGGTTGATCAGTGTCCCTGAATCTTCACACCAAAAGGCGATATTCCCCATTTTTACATTACTCATTGATGGCCCCCAACTCTGCTTTGGTATCTTCCATATTGGGCTTCCACTTGATCTACTATATATTACTTACTACTTTATCACCTATGGAAATTGATCTATGTCTATTTCTGTCTTCCAATAGTGCGCAAATGTATGCTCACATATTGAATGTACGCAATTTCTCATTTATTAGACATGCATGTCGTAACTTCACTTGGCCTTGTTTTTTGGTAAGAGAAACAGGTTCAAGTCATTCTAATTGTTAATAATTTTATGGTTTTGTGTTTTCAATTGTTATTTGTTTCTTGAAAAGGTTCAGATTGGACCGCAACATAGAAAAAGGACAATTTTCTATGTTTTATTGTTATTTATTCATTTTTTTACTTTTGATAGGTATTTTACATAAATATAAATAACCAAATTATCAGAGGATCTCCAAAAAAATGGAAAGTGCTGCAGTAGCTAGACAAATAAGAGGTAAATATTAAGTTAATTATAAAGGTTACTGAATTTAATTATCAATATAAATAAATAAGAAATAATAATAAAACAAAGAACAAAAACAATTTTCGACGTGTCAGTCCTATTGGGACATTTGTCCAAAAAAAACAACCAATTAAGACAACACAACTATAAAAAATAGCAATGCCAAGACTTGGACAATGGTTTCCCTACAAAAACCATTGTCGAAGTGGCCATTTTGTTGCTGCTTTTAGATTACGTGTAGAATTAGGTGCGTTCAATATTGACAGAAAGAAATGGGTATGGGGAAAATGATGAGATTGAAATTCAAAGTATAAGATGAAAAATTAAGAAAGGAGACATCAATTCACGATGCCAAGAATAGCGGGGAGGGGAAGGGTAGGGGTGGGAAATAATAAGGAAATAATTGAGAAAAAAATTAGTACACAGGGGGGAGGGGAAACTACAAAAAGATACAGAGAACATACAAATGTGCAAGGAAGACTAGCAATTGATAGAATGCCGAATGGATTTACATTAAAATATATACACATCAACATATATATATGTAAATTCCATTTGAATAAACATAAATACCATAATAAACATGCACATATACATACAAATATCTAAACATATATATATATATATATATATGGTATGTATATATAGGGTAGCCAGGGGCAATGATACACATTTTTCACTTTTTTGCATATTCTGACAAATAGACTTAACTATTAGAGACAAAACTAGCAGCAGTGTGTAGCTTATCCATCCATCTAACAATCGTCAGGGTATTTACAACATACAATCCCGTTTAGTCCGTAGAATGAGATATTATTAGAATGAGATATGAACATGAGTAAAATCCCACCTTTGCCCCAATTTTTGGGGCAAACACGCGGAGGCAAAAACAATTACGAAATCATGGGAAAATTGACAAAACCAGCAAAATAACAACATCACTTCATATCTAAACATAGTCAGTCATAGTGTGGGAAAATTATAGAGCACAAAGACTAGGCATATGCATATTTATGTAACTTTATACATATATGCACGCACGCACGCACACACACATATATGTACACATTTATACATACATACACACACATACCTATATATATATATATATATATATATTAATATATATATATATATATATATATATATATATATATATACTTACATATACATACAAATACAAGTATACAAGGAACACATATATATCTAACAACAAATATACATGCACAAACAAGTATACTAGGAACACACACAAGTATATATCTAACAAGATCAATACATACGGTAGATATAAGAAAGATACCCACACACAATTCAAACGCATGTAAATATATCCAAACAAAAATATGGGTTCACAACAAGAATGGGTGTACAAAATGACAACAAAATAAGCATCAACATAAATACTTATACATGCATCCACATAAACATTTTCTCACATAATTGTATATTACATAAACAATCGCACAGATAGAGATATATACATGTATTCCAATACACATTCGTTCACAATGAAGATATTCACATGTACTACTATAACACAAGAATATGTACAACATATCCTGACACATAAATAATACAAACCAACCCTGCTTTATGCTGCGTCATCCTGGACTGTCTATGCGAGACACGCTAGACAGTTTAACTCTTTTCATCTTCGGTGCCTACAAAACCTCATGGGAGTACGGTGGCAGGATCGTGTACCAGATACGGAAATTCTTCAGAAGTGCCAGACAAGCGCCTTCCAAAGAGATTATTCTATGGGGAATTGTGCGAAGGTAAATGTTCAAGTGGAAGGCAGAAAAAGCGCTTCAAGGATCACCTAAAAAACTCTCTCAAGAACTGCAGCATCGATCCTAGCTCCTGGGAGAATACAGCACTTGACCGCTCAGCCTGGAACACCTAGATCACTGCTGGCATCACGAAATTTGAAAAATAAAGAACACTGTGGGCAATCCACAAACGCAAGAAGTGGAAGGACAAATCCGTAAATTCTCCTACCCCGAACCTTCAGCACTCCTGCATGCACTGCAACAGAACTTTCCGTGCACGAATCAGACTCATCGGGCATCTACGAACTCACAAACCAAATTAGTTAATTACCAATTTTAATTATTATATATAAATATTTTTTTTTTCTTCATCGCATTTAAAGTTTTTTCATGCCATGCTCATCTTTGCTTGTGAAGGAGGAACATCATCATCATGTACACATACGAATGTGTGACCCAAATTAACTGTATGGATACATAGAACCATGTAAAATAATATGCATATACAAATACATATATATATATATGTGTGTACATATATATATATGTGTGTAGGTCATCATCATCCTCAAGTGCTGTCTCTGAATTGAAGGTTGGCTGCAACATATCTCCAACATCTCCTGTCTCTTATTTTGGTGGTGCACTCTGCTAGACTGTAATCTGTCCATCGTGTGATGTTACTCTCCTACTTGTATCTCTGCCTACCACTTGCTCGCTTCCCTGTGACTTTACCCTCAAGTAAGGTCTTCAATAAGGTCTGAAGTATTTTATTTGCCTGATCTTTATTTCTTTTAGTAGTTCTTTCTTCATATTAAGTGTTTTTAGTATCTCTTTATTTGTTTTCTTCTCTTTCCATGATGTTCTCCCTATTCTTCTATATACCCACATCTCAAAGGCATCAATTTTGTCTTATAATTGT